>JAGFPH010002244.1:26773-57731 GCA_018207615.1 Philaenus spumarius
CTGAACTTGACCTGTCGTCGCACCCGACAAGTTGGGTGTTGTCAACACAGTTGAACATCTGATCAAGCTAGTTGGATATATCATCAGGTGAACAAATGATTTTGAGTTAGACGTAGGTGTTTTTACTGGTGTTTTATGCTTTGAGTGGTTCAATTTTCGATCTTACGAACTTTTCATCGCAATCCAAAAAATATTTGTTATATTTTTCTATCAGGGTTGCATACCATTCTTTACGCGAATGTTTATTACAATAGCCTTTGCTTTTTTGATTCCATAGAACCGGTTGTTCCCTACATAGCATAATGCATTCTGACCAAAATAGTTTGTTGTCATTCAACGACCTTTTTCAACCTCAATCAGAAGATTTCTGGGTTCCACTAAGCTAGGTAAACTGAGGTCTATACAGGCGAGACACTCGACAGTTCTCCACACCCGTCCGAACATATCCCAACATGTCTGAGTTGGGGGTGCTGTTGAATCGAGCGCCCAACAGAAAAAACCCGTCGAGCATGTTGAAATGGAGTCGAAACAATATCGAACATGTTTGAATAGCAGCTCGATCCCAACTTACTCCACCAACATGTTCGACGAGCAGCTCTATCCCAACTTGCTCTACCAACATGTTCGACGAGCAGCTCGATCCCAACTTACTCCACCAACATGTTCGACGAGCAGCTCTATCCCAACTTACTCCACCAACATGTTCGACGAGCAGCTCGATCCCAACTTGTTCTACCAACATGTTCGACGAGCAGCTCTATCCCAACTTGCTCTACCAACATTGTGTTGTGTTCCAACTACAAAAACGCTAAAAAATAAACCTATTTTCAAAACGAATAGGCCTATATATTTTTTACTCCGAAACATAATTTTACTATACAAAATTTGTAGAGAATAAATGATAGAATTGAACTGTAAGATTGGAAATTACAAAAAACCTTACATTTTCTAATCAGATACAACATAACGAATAAAAATGTATAAACTTTCCAGGATTTTTACCAAAAATCCCATAATCAAAGTTGTATAATGTTAAAGAAATATTTTTGTAATTTTTTTCAAGATATAAAACAGTTGTAGAAAATAGTTATAAAGATAAGTATGTAGGAAAAAATATCACACTTAAAAAAAAAAACGCCTTGCGATCATAATATAAGCGTAAATTTGTCAAATTTAGGTTAGGTTAGGCACATTGCTAAATATTAGTATTATGTCTAAAAACCACTATATATCTTTGTAACGTGTATAAATAACTAAACTTAAAAGAAATAAAATTTGTGTACTTACATAATAAATGGCTGTGTTGTTTCATTTTTTGCAGGTAGATTATAATAGTCTAGGCTATTAGGCTACCAACAAAAATGAAACAACTCTGCTATTTATTACAACATATTTCACAACACTTTATAAACATAATTTAACTAAAAAACACAATAACACATTCTACAATTATTTATTTATAACTGGAGCATAGTATAACACAGTTTTATAAACTATAAACACTTTCAATTCACTAAAATATCAAGTGGAAATAAAGCTTACACGTGAAGGCTTTCAGAATGTCTTGGAAAATGGCGATAATCCTTGACAAAATTGTTTTTCTTTATGCCAGTCTGTGCCAATATGATACCACTTATTTGAACTAAACATAGACTAATACTTTATAATTTTTCCTTTAAAATGGTATATTACACATCTTAGGAATAAATCGATTTCTAATAGTAAAAATCGATTTAATAAATGCTTGATAATTGGCTCAATTTTTGACCAATGACAAGCCTTTATTGTAAATTCGATATCTCGCAACCTAATACAGCCACAGCTGATATCCAAACACCACTTGAAAGATAAAGGTCTGATGAATTCAATGATTTGATGATCTTTGTGATAATTTACATCTGTGAGGAGTTGCAGACCGTTGAAAATGACTAACTTTTACCCTCTCAAAGACGCGACTTAGCGCAGAAAATAGCTGCTTTACATAATACAATTTTAAATCAAAGATTACGTGTGTAAATATTTGTTTTACGAAAAAGTTTTAAGTACAAAAATTAAAGTTTCATTGGTTAGCTTTCCAACGGTGCCAGTTTTATTACGATTGGATGATTTTAAGTGTATTAAATAACGGAATATGCAAATTTATTCAAATTCTCGCCATTGTTCGAGCTTGTTGCGTTCTACGCCCGAGAGTGCGTCCCAAAGTGCAGTCTGCCATTTACAGGGTTTTAAATCAGGTAAGTACTCCTAATGTGTGAAATATTCGCACTGGTCAGCTAGTATAGTTTTATTGTTTCTCAAATTTCGTGAAGTTATTTCATCCGTGTTCATTATTATTTTTTATAATTTACTGGAAACCAAATTATACTTGTAGTGAACGGTGACATTTTATTATATTGTTTATACATCTAAATATATTCAGACATTATACCTACAAGGCATTCTTTGATATGTATAAAAAAGTTAATTTTTTATATTTTTAAATGTGCTTTTTAGCCACAACCTAATTCCGAAGAAATGTTTTTTCATAATATTTCTTAAAAAAGTGAAAAAACAGTTTCGCTAGATTTTGAAACAATGAATTCATACAGAACAAACTATGCGAGTTATACTCTCATTCTGTGTTGTGACGACGATGTTTTGTAACCTATAGCACAAACTATAACGTTTATTTTATCCACACTCTTTCGGTCTGGAAAGTGTTTAGACTCTATCGAACCACACACTATCTTGCAAGCGAGTCGTATTTGCTTGTAAAAGTGCTTTATAAAAGTAAATCATTTTTAACGATTGTTCATTACTGTTGCTAAATGTACAGTACTTAAATTATATTTTAATAGTTCACTGCTAGTACGTAGTTCTGTAATTCGCTACAAGAGTGCAACATCTAACTGTAACAAAATTTAGTGGCAAAATATTTACCGACTTTTTATACTGTAATAATTGTATAACAGCAATTGCGTAAATATCCCAATTTTTAGTAAATACTTATCTATTGACAATTAAATTAAACCATTGTTAGGTTTGACATTGACATACAAATGATGATATCTTATTTCGGAATATAATATTTCCCTAGTTTTTCCTAGGACTAATATGCAGATTAATAATTGTCATAAATATTATACTTATTTATATGCATTATAGTTTGATGAATTTTTGAACAAATACTTAGATAACTGGTACGAGTGTTCACCTTTAAACATACAAATATCTAGCAGACTAAGTAATACAAAAATTAAATTATATGGTACAATGAAAGTCTTAAAGAAACTAGGAAAACATGCTATCAAAGTTTAATTTGCATAAGAATAGGCTCAACAGAAGCACGTTGATTCAGTTAATGATGCCTTTGAAAATTATTTACGAAGTAAAAGGTATTATGGAAAGCAAATGGTAAAATAAAAAAAACACTTGTAACTATGGAAGCAGGTAATTCAAATCAAAAAGAAAACTCAATATCACTTGACTCTGAGACTCTGAATAATTATTTTCTTGATTCGATCAGTGATTTTCAATCAGACATACCTAAAACAAGATCAACTTCTGATATACCTAATATGTTCAACAACGAACAGTCACGCTTGTCACTTTCCTTGGAGGAGGGTTAATAAAAATTACCTTGTTAAAATTGTCGCAACATTCTCAAACTCAAAATGTATGGATGTTTTGGATTTCAAATCATTTAGTAAAACAAACTATACTATACTATACTATACAAACTATACTATACATAGAAAAAAAATACTTATAGAATTTTTGAACAAGTGCTTCGAAATTTGTTTCTTTTCCAGATTGACTTAAAGTATCCAAGGTAATTCCAACGTAAAAAAAGGAGACGAATCCAACCCTCAAAACTGCAGACCAATCGCAATTTTTCCTATTTTTACCAAATTATTTAAGTCAGTAATTTATCACTAATTGGGCAGTTACTTTGAAACAAATAACCTATTTACAAATACTCAGTTTGGTTTTAGGGGTAAATCAACAACTGTGATGGTGGTTCAGAGTATTGTTGATCAAGTGCTGGAAGGGTTTGAGAATAAATAAAAAAATTCCTTTGGTGCTTTGTAATTTGAGCAAAGCTTTTGACAGCGTGCAGTGTGGACATATTCTTGACAAATTGAAAATATATGGGCTAAATGATAACTCTCTAAAATTAATGCATTAATATTTTAGAAATAGAAGTTCGTTTTTATCTTTGGGTGATGATATTTCAAGTGTTAGAGAAGTCACGTTTAGTGTAACTCAAGGGTTCAACATTAGGGCCATTTTTATTGATAATTACTATAAATGATCTGCGGACGTTATACGTTCTCATAATATATCCTCCGTATTGTATGCTGATGATACTACCCTTCTGGCAGTAGATAAAGATGTAATCAGTCTTAGAAACAAAACTAATGAGGCTGAGGCTATAGATTATGATTGGTTTTTAACAAATAAGCTTTTATTAAATCAAGAAACACTCAAAGCATTTTCTTTTCTTTGGGAAATTTACAAATTAAAGAGCTATCCGTAAAAATGCTAGGGTTACCTTTAGATAGTAAACTTGTTTGGAAGCACAACTTAATCGAGTTAAATAAAACCTTATATATAGTAATGTATTTGCTGTCCAAAATTAAGCCACTAATTTCCTCGCATTATCTGCGTAATATATACTTTGGTCTTTTTCAGTCGCATGTTCAATATAGTTTAATGTTATGGGGTCATGCAACTAATGTAAATGGTGGCTTTATAATTAAGAAAAAGCTATACGCATTATGTGTGGTGTAGGTCCCTTAGAGCACTGCAAGCCACTATTTAATAATATTAAGATTTTAAGTATATACAATTTATACATTCAGATGGTCCTAAGATATACAAAATTAAATATTGATAGTTTTCCTCTTATAAGTGACCACCATTCATATAACACCAGGAATAAAAACAAAATAAATGCTCGAATAACTCGAAAGTCAAAGAACAAATCTTAAGTAATTATAGCCTACAACTAGTGAAAGAAAAGATTATGTACTTCAAGTTTATCTAGTTTATTAAAATTATGAAATAGTTTATTAAAAACTAAAATTAACAATAAAAGTTATGGTGTAGCCTTCATGTGAAAGGCCATTAATTCATACATTTTAACAATACATATTTAATTTAAATAGGATGGTGTACATTGCACATTACAAATAAAACATTGCATTATCACTTAGTTTAGATTTTATTTATTTATAAAAAGCGAGTAATTTTAAAAGTTAATAAAAAGTATCCAGAAAAACAAACTTTTCTTCTCAGACAGTGGAACCAGTATCCTACTGTATGGGACACTTGCACGAGATAAATAGCTTTGAACAATGCAACCTCTGTTTGTACTAGTTTGTCGCACACTGAAGGTCAAATGAGGATCGTTGACACATGACCAACCTATAAATACAGCTTACGCATAAAAATAATAGTTATTTTGTAAGTGTCCTATTGTATAGGACACCAATCGTCTGGTCGAAAGTTCAGATTTTTGTCCGTGCATACAGAGGCAAGGTGTACCGGTAGTGTCCTATAAGGAAGGACACCAAACTATAAAGAATTGAAAAGTTTGATCAGGTTAATTTTGAACATCCATATTACTATTTGAATGAATTCCTTACGGGTGATTTAAAATACTTGAATTATGTTTAGAGACAGTATTGTATATAATATATATGTTTTGTTATTAGGTAAATATTTATTAGTGTTATGTTTAATACTGTTACCTTTGCTAATTTAAATCTGTTTATTTTAAGTTTTTAATGCAGCAACTTATAATAATTGAATTATTTGAAACTTTGTATTTATGTCTATTACAAATATGTTTGGTAAATGACAAATAAACATATGTATAAACATAGATTATGATTATAAGTGTTTTGAAATTACTGTATTAACCAATTAATTCTTAGGGTCTATATACTGTAAATACTGTACTGCTGTTTTGTTTTATGAACATATTATACTGCCATCTATATGCTTATTGTACATTGCTAGGACTTCTAGCATTTGACACGAGAGTGGGACACCTTACAGTTACCAAATTTTAATTTACCGACATAGAATAAATTCGGAATTATGTATTTCGCCATCTTTCTTCACTGTACTGTAAAATAATTATTGTCCGTTCCAAACTTACCTATTTTAGGCGAATAATAATTCATTTTCAAATAAATGATTGTTTAGGTGCGGTACTACTTTTAAAATAATTCAGTGCTTAAGTAGGTACAGAATGTATCTGTATTATTTCAAAAAAGTGATGCATAAAAGGATTACATTTTGTAAGACACACAATTTTACTATCAATTAATTAATTACAAATAACTTGTTAATACAAATACATGTTATTGACCAAAATAGTTTTAATACATTATTAAAGACAATGGGCTCTTCCCTTTGCTCACTAACTCCGGCGGTGATCCATGGCGAAACAAATGCAAACAGAGTATTGTATACTCTGATATTTTCACGAACATGATTGACTGGTAACCTATACACAGCTAATGTAAGTCCGAGATCGAAATATACACGACCAATCCCATTAATTCGAATTGAGGCATTCGTTGTAATTTCACCATTAATATTTAAATCTTCAATAATCAACATTTAAAAAAAAGTATTTATATTACCAACTAAAGGAAACAATACGATTGTATCACCAGATAAGCAAGTCTTTTGTTTGCTTTTACCTAATCTAAAGAAAGGTTAGTTGTAAAAAATAATTATCTGATTACTAAATTTTCCAAATTGGTTGAAAAAATATGTATTGGTTCAATGAAAACTTAATTTAAATATAAGTTACAAGATATTTACAATAATGTAACAACAGTGTTAGAATTGGATTATAATACAGTAAGCGTTTTTCGTTGATTGTTGTTTATGTTTTATTTTAGTTGTATTTTATTTTAAGAACTAACTGTTGGTTGTGAATAATAATAAACTTAAACTAGCTGATCCGTGCAAATATTTCGCATAGCATCGTGATCAAACACCGAATAGTAATATAACAACTTGGAAATAAGTAAATGCAAGTATTTACTAAGGAAAGGTTTAATACCTAAGGTAGCATTTTAAGCTATCTGTCTATTTGTCGTCAATAGCGGGGAACGCAAGTTTCAAAAAGATGCTTGAATCATTAATTTTGATGAAGAATTAAGGGAGATATCGATTTGAAAAATAAAATATATGAGGCTTATATACTGTAGTAGTGAACGTAAACAAACATGTGTTTTAAAAATGTTGATCCAAACAGCTGTTTTATCGGAATGTCACTATTTTTACTCTTTTAAAAAAAGTTGCAATATCCTTTCTTATGAAGAGTATACCTTTCAATTTTCTTATTTATATCACGAAATCACGTATCGTAGTAATTTTTGCTTCTATAGATATTGAAGCATTTACTCCTATTTTATTTAAGACAAGGAGTAATGTTTACTATGTTTAAGTTAGATTAAGAGTAGCCATTTTTAATTCGGTAGAAGAAAGTTCACCATAAAAGCACCACTCCGGGAAGGTAATAATAGTTATGTTATAGTTAATAGTTTGTTGCAGTTTCAATTATCTCAGTTAATTATGGTCTTTAAATATAAATATGGAATAATTAAAGTGAATAGTGACATGTTAAAAGGGTAAACCTCAGTCACACCAGTAATACAGTATTTATTGTTCATGCATTCAAAATATGTATCTTGTTAAAATGTAAAACTCAAAGAAATATTCAATCATACCTGCAGCCGTATTCGATCTGTCAATTCTTTGCATATAGCTTCACCTATGTAGCTAATGTTTCAAGAGTAAAATGTTACAAGATTCCAAGTTTATTAATAAATAATGTTACAAATATACAAATTTTTGTCAAAATTATTTCAAATTTTACATTAGAAAATAACGCTTTACCTTTAAAAACCGGATATAAACATTGACCCCTGGCGCTAAAAATCTGTTTCTATAGAAATAATAATAATACTCTATTGTTAACCATTTGCATTAAGTAGCAGACTTTTTAGGCAGAAACCTCCATAATAATATATTTGAAAATCTACACAGTACTAACATTTTAGAAATATGTTTCTAATTGGCTTTATATATAACTTACGTAGGAAATCTCTACCTAATATATAAAGACACAATATTTGTACGCTAATACTACACTTGAATGGTGCCACTTTATTCCTCTGGTTCAAGCTAAAAATGTATAATTTATTCCCAGCACCTCATTGTAAGATGTTTCAGTCACAATTAAAACAATCTTGCTGTCTTTCTTTTACTAAGCAGGTTTTATTTGTTGGTCACAAGTGCCACCTCTGAAATACATTAAAATCCTTCCTTTATAGTTTTTTTTTGTTACAATAATTTCTATTATAATAATTGAATATTTTAAATCTATATAGATATAAGCTGCTTTGTCCTGACTGAATGACTGACTGGCATAGAACCAACGTAGAGCAAAAACTACTTAAGATACAAACACAAAAATTTTAAGGTCATCTTATGGGGTCGTAGACCCACACTAAAAACATATTTTGCAAAACTGGCATTTTAAAGCGTAAAAATAGTGAACATTCTTTTGTTCACTATCAGCCCTGTAACAGATACAACAGCTGTTTGGATCAAAAGCTTAGTAACACATGTTTATTTACATGCATTATCATAGCAACCAATTTAGCAAATTTAAAATCAGTTTATTATTCTTCACAACCAACAGCTTTTGTAGGTTAGATTAACAAAGTAAAAATTTAATAAATGCTTACTGTATTATAATTGAATTCAAACATATTATGTTGTTACATGTTTTAAATAAAACATCTGATTTGGGAAAAAATTTAACATTATTTTAGATTAAGATTACAAAGAACAAAAACTCGTATATTTGCAACCAGTTTTTTTTTAGATTAGGTAGAAGCAAACAAAAGGCTTGACAAAAAGTCAATCATTTTGTGATACATAATATATTGTTTCATTTAGTTTTTAATAACAAAATTTGTTTGAAATGATGATTATTGATTATTTATTTGAATATGAAAGGTGAAACTACAACGCCTACCGCAATTAGAATTATTAGGAATGGTCGTGTCTATTTCGATCTATTTCTTACATTAGCTATATATAGTCATTTCCGTGACAATATTAGCGTATAAAATAATATATTATATTATTATTTATATATTTTCAACTTAATTTAGTCTTTAGTTTTACTTTACCTTATTTACGTAGTTCTTACATGATTCAATGCCACAGGCAGCATCAATAGGCCAGCTATCTATGTCCACTCAAATATGCATGCATGTGTTAAACACTTAATTTAACATATTGTTCGTACACGTCAAAAGAAATAAAATATGTTAAAACAATAATAATTTAACTTGCTCATTTTAGTGTGTTACTTCTTCCAAGATTTGGAAAGGTAAAGGCACAGTTCTGTTAAAGTTTTATCAGATTGTACCTTGAGTAGTACTAGATTTTCTTATGTCTCTTTGATGCTATGTTGTTGACAATATATAAAATAAAAAAGGCAATTTGAAGCAAAATACATTTTTAAAAAACATTTCTAGCCACATATATATAAGGTAAATTAAAACTAGAGACCACAGTTTACAATAAATAACGTAGCCTATACAGTATATGTAAAATATATGTAGTTCTAAGGTTATTCAAAATTAATATAAAATAATCTGTTTGAATTTGCTTCGTCATACCTTACGTCACTTGCGTGATTGGTGAGCGAAGCGAGAAGGCTTATAGTTTGTATCTATACTGGAAAGGACGTTTTTATAACAGTTTGAAATTTACAAATTTCTGTCAAAAGTCTACTCTGTAAATGTAAAGGGTTGTTGATTAAACTGTTTTTCATAGTTATATTATATTTCAAAGTACATAATCATCTGATGTGCTATTTACTAACTCCTATAGAATTATAATTTATTGTCACTAAATGTATTTTTAATTTATACTTTTATTAACTGTTCACTGTTAGTAGTTCTGACGATCGCCACAAGAGCACGCCATCTTACAGTAACAAAGGTTGCCGACAAGATATTTTGCAGCGTCAGTACACTGTATTGTACAATTATTAGTAACTACATTGCATTTTTCAGGAAATTTTTATTGATTCACAATAAAGTATAACACATTTTTAGGTTTGACGTAAGTTTACAAAAAATAATATAGATTTTTTAAAATTATTTCTTTTTGCAATTATATGCAATCGAATTATTGCGAAAAATAGTATACCTACATGTTTATTTAATGATTTTTTGTATTTACTAATACTTAAGGAATTATTTGGTTTGGTAAAAATATCACACCTTTAAATTAATATTTTTCTCGTTCGCTGATATGAGTTCTGACATTCGCCCAGAGAGTGCAACAGCATACAGTTTATAGACATTACAACTCAATACAATACCGCCTGATCTTTGTACTGAAGTCGCAATTATTAAGAGTCCTAATCCCCGCCAGCTCTTAAAACAAAAATTACAGACATACATATTTTCAGTGAATTAATTTTGATTCACACGTAAACCAATGTTTACTAATCCTGCTTGGTACAGCTACTATTTGTGTATCACAGGTATTATTCACGTAGTTGGTTTCATTTTTTAGTGCTCTTATGCAGGTATTACGATAACAATCAGTTTGCTTTTTTACTTTTTACCGCCTAACCGTTATTGTCATTACAACCTTAGTCAAAAGTATCTGTAAACAATCAAAATTCTAGATCACATTATCAGCTGAATTATGTAAGTTATTTTTATAAAAGTGATAACAATAGAAATTGTATTAAAAAAAATTAAATACTAATTACAAAATCAATTTACAAGTCAACTAACACTGTTAACATTTAAAAATAATTAAACATAAAGATTTTTAAAAATTGCATATTACATTATTTGTTACACGAATTCATATGTGCTTATTTCAATCTTAAAGCATAGCAAACTAAATATTAGCCGATTCACTGAATAACGAAATAAATTCTGTATTTAATAGTAATAGAAATGACGTACATTACTAAAACCATTCTCTATGGAAAATGGGCATAATATATGAAGTAAACTAAAATAAACTCCTTGTAAAATTATGACGGGCACAAATTCTGGAGTTCCACAAATAAGTCACGCCAAGTTGGGAAGAAGCGACTGGTTGCACGCGAATTGTAGATAAAGCACAGAGTTTTATTTGTTTAAAAAATGTGAACATTTTGAAACGTGTTAGTGTTATATTCAAGTGTATTCTTGCTAGTATGTATGCTAAGTCTGAGTGCCTGTTTAGACATAATATATTTATTTGTAGCCTCCTGGACGTACATATTTGTGTAATCGTTGTGATTGTAATGTGTAATTTGTGTATAAATGTATTAATTCATTTTTTGAATACTAAAATATTAGTTATAATATATGCCAGTGATGACAACGCCTCAGAACGGCGGAAATAAAACCATTTTTAACACGATGATCAAGGATCCGACGATGACGGTTTAAACGCCGAAACTAGTCATCCTAAGTAGGAAGAAAACATTGGATTGTCAGACGGAAATACAAGGTAATTAACCTTTCTAATACATTCACTGATTGCCTGTGTTTTGATGTATATCTACAATCTACAATGATAAGATATCGTAAACTATTTGTATTTTTTTTGTAAGAAGCTTAAGATTATTGTTGAACTGTGTTTTGTGTATGCATATAAGTAAATATAAGTTATATATATATATATATATATGTTATATAAGTTATATAAGGTAGGTGTATTTGCATAAAACGACTAGAAATAGATGTTATAGATTAAAATGAATTTAGTAGTATGTATTGGAACTCGGTCAGCTTTAGCTCGTTAACTTTTCTTTGAATTGTTATATATCTCTATATTCTAAAGCGAGAGATAATTGTCTGTCTGCTAAATGGATCTGGAATCTCCGTCTAAGGATTTTTGATTTTTTGATTTTATATGGGGCTTTTGGCCACGAGAAATCGATTGGAAATGGTCACCAGTCTGGGAAAATTAGTTTTCTACGTCTTTTTATTAAATTAAAAAGTGAAATTTGTCCATTTTAAACAATACAAAGCACAGCTGATGAAAATGTTTTCAATGTCATTACAATAATCATCTGTTTTCTTTAAAACGAAGCACAGCTGATACAAATGTTTTCAATGCCATTACAATAATCATCTGTTTTCTTTTAAACCGTATTATATTAGAGGTAAGCCTAATGTTGTATCTATTTATAGTTACCATGGCAACGAATACTTCTGCTAAATAAACATACCCTTTATTTAGTTGTTTAATGTTATAGGCCTAACCTAAACGATGTTCACGGAAATTTGCAATAATAGTTATTGAAATCATAGCCCTGCTTATAATCGAGCTTTAGTTCGGTTTCCTGGTACTTATGTATAAATATATAATTTTATTATTACCTCTGGTTTCTTTTTTTTTTTTAGTTTGATAAAATATAGTGTTAGTTTGTTATTATAATTTGTTCTGTAAATCAGAAACAACAAAAAGCTAATCAATTAAAGTAACCTAGTAAGTGTGAAACTATCAATGAATTTAGACCTAATGTAGTCTATCAATTTGGAGAGAAGCAATATTATTACATAATTATTTAATTATAACTGAATACTACTATTTATGTAATAAAAGTTTTGTAAAAGTTGTAGTGGTTTAGGATTTTTTTTAAATTCCATTTTTATATTACTGTCTTAAGCGTTATATATTTTTTTGTACATGAGTGGCTTACAATTGAAATAAAGTTATTACTGAGCGAATAATACATACAACAATAAACTTTTTGTTTCTAAAGTTATTATCGGTAATGCCATAGTAGTAATTAATTGTATAAAGTCACAATAACGCTGTTTAAAACATAGGCATTGTTATACTGTTCTACTACGTTGGAGAGTAAAACTATACAATCGGCTTTAATAATAAAATAAACGGTATCAGTTAACTGACACAAACTTTCTCCCAACTTACTGTAGTCAAAATAATATTGTTTTTAATCATTTTATTTACTACTTTTTAGAACAAAACAAAAAAATAATATTCTACCTACGTCAATCGTATAAAAAAGTTATTGTCCCAGGCGGGATTCGATCGCGCGACCTTTGAATTACTGGCCGTCCTCGCTGCCGTTGTGCTACCCCGTGCGGCCGTCGCCGTGATGCTAGATTGACAACATAAACTTGTTTATTTTTTAACATTTCCCCATAATTATGAAACGCCGAAGTTTTGATAAAAGCGGGTGGTGTCATTTTGTTTGGCATCTTAAGCACTATAAATACTGAAAATTTGATCAAAATCGTTAGAGCCGTTTTTGAGAAATTTGCATTTTTTTCGTTTTTTATTGGTTTTTTGGGGTAAATTACCCTTAAAAATTAAAAATTCCAAAAAATGAAAAAAACGCCTGGAGATATTAGGGTTTAGTACCTACATACCAAATTTCATGAAAATCGGACCAATAGTATCCCCTCTGGTCGTGTATACATACTGACACAATGACAGACAGACACCACGTTAAAAACACTTTTTTGGGTTCAGGGAGCACCAAAACAAAAAATTCCACTAAAAATATTTTTGGGTTCAGGGAGCACCAAAACAGATAATTCAACTGAACATTCAAATTCGAACATTTTTACGAAAACAATACTTTCTCCATATACTACGTATAGGGTGGAGAAAGTAAAATAATAACATTAATTAGACAAATCTGAAATACTAAGCCAAGGGACGTTTAAATTGGAATTTAGGCTTTTAACACATTTCTTAATTAATTTAAGAATAAAAACATACTAGTGTTCCCGGCAATGCTTTCTGTATTATGGCAACCGCTTATTATGGCCTAATATATTTTCATTTGGATTATATAATTAATTTATGGGGAATTTCAGCTGAACTGCAAAATTCATAGACTATTTGTAATGCAAAAAAGCCATAATCGTAATTTCTAATTTGAACAGTGGCCAGTAATATAGGGATGTTTTTGTAAAGCAAAAAACTGCTTAACCATTCCCTGTATTTTTATAATGAAGGAAATACGGTTTAAATTGGCAATAATTACATGATAAAGTAGTTGCACAGTTTGCATATATTTTACTTTCTCACTATACTATAGTATAGAGAAAGTATAGTGATTGCAAAACAAATCGATGTTGAGATTTTTGTGGGAATATCCGTTTTGGGACTACCTGAGTCCAAAAAAGTGGTTTTTACAAAATGTCTGTCTGTATGTACACAACAAAGCTAGAGCGAAAACTATTCGAGCGATTTCAAACAAATTTGTCAAGTAGACCTGTATAGATGCATGAAAAACGGTGTTGAAATTTTTTGAAAAACAACTCCCTTTTTGGCAAAAAAACCCCCAAAAAATCAGTTATTATTTTTTTATAAAAAAAGGCTTTAACGATTTGATAAAATGTGGCTTATTTGTAGTCTTTAATGTACCCTACCATATGACAAAAATGCATCTTTCTAAAAATTCTCCATTAGCTAATAATAATAATAACAATAACAGATTTTTGGGGTTTTTTTGGCCATAAAGCGGTTTGTTTTTCAAAAATTTTCTAACGCTTTTTTCGTGCATCTATTCAGGTCTATTGACGAGTTTGGTGCAAATTTGTTCGAAATCGATAGAATAGTTTTCTCTCTAGATAATAATAATAATAATATTTATTAGTTAATCTCCTACTTTAATAAATCACCTCTCCTACCCCACCTACAATTAAGAAGTCACAGTGAATCTGTTTAATAATTTAAATATGTTTAAAATATGTTTAAAGAAAGTATGTCCAGTTCCTGGTACCGTTTATTTGCAAGATCAAATTTGTTTATGTGGATTGTTGGATGCATGTGGGCAGCACCATCACAGCAGCACTGGTGACTAATTATGACTTATTAGCGAATTTCCATAGGAAAAATGAGCTATTTAAGTGATCCTTATGGTAAGACCTAAGGTCGGGAGTAGCAAATGAACACCGATCATGGTCCCCAGAACACGTTTTTGGTGTCATTAAAAATTATAAATGTAGGCCTATATATTGTATGTATTATATAATACACCAACAGAAATGAAAGAAAAAAAATTATAGCCTGAAGATCGAACTTTACTCTTTAATCACAGTATGTTTACCTGTATTCAACATTTAACAGTAGAATATAAAACAAGGAAATTGTACGCAAAAATATCAGCCGAGGGTCGTATAGTAAATGTTTGCCCATATCCCAGAAAGAACAATGTTAAGCCTTCTGAGATGCTCCGCCTCAGTATGTAGTGTGGCCGTGCGGAAGTTAGCAACTGACAATCTTCTTGGAAGACACCCTTTGTTCTCAGGGTATAGGTTGGATATGTTCTCGTAACCTTTTAAGTGTTCTTTATTAGCGAATTTCCATAGGAAAATTGAGCTATTGCAATGACCCTTAAGGTAAGACCTAAGGTCAGGAGTAGCAAATGAGCACCGATCATGGTCCTCAGAACACGTTTTGGGGTGTCATTAAAAATCATATATAGCCTACATATATGTATATATACATAGCAGCCGCATTTTAAGTCAGATTTGGTAAAAATTTGGTACACATGTTGGCTGTTTATGTCGCTCGGACGAGTTCGTCAGCTAAAAACAACCGGAACGTTTTTTTGACCGGCAGTAACTATTTTTTGAGATTTTTCTTACAAGAAATATTTTTTAAATTTTTTTCTAAAAATATAAATGTAGCATGTTTTTTACGCAACCTTTTAGCTCGATTGGTTCCCCCAAAATTCATCGAAACGTAAAATACCATAAAACACCCGGTTCAAAGCCACGTGGTTGATTTTACCTTGAGGCAACTTCTCATCCGAGGCCGACGGGTGAGTTTTTACGCTGCGAGCGAAGCGAAGATCATAAAACGAGGCCACAAGATCGAGGTGCAAACTCGCAAAGCAAGTATTTCCACTTCGAGTGTAACGAAGGAGCGTGTGAGTCGAAGCTGGGAGCTTACACGCAAACAAATTCTACTAATATATTTCGTGCAAAGAGGCAGCTATTCAGCACTGTCGTGAGTAGACGTATTTCCCAAATTGTTGGTTGAAACCCTAAAACGTAGGCCTATAAACTGAATTATGGAAAATTGCTCAACTCATGTCAACGGTTGAGCTGCGTGGTCAAATTATCCTTGTGTTCAAATGAGGTCTGATACTGCTTCTTTATTTGCATTATTGTACTTTTTGTTTTATGTAGGTATCCTTCTTTGCCAGTCCGTCCGCCGTCTCATTCTCTTTCAGTACTCTGTGTGATGGCACCCATTGTATTACTACTCTGCCGATATTATTTTTGACCTGTCTTTAATATATTGAATTATGTTGCTCTTGGACGAGTCATTAGTTGCAATAGTCTTTATTTCTGATTTAAAAAAATATGTAGAACTATTACTATCCTACATATAAAGTTTTAGTTCATTAAATAAAACAATGCTTTTATAGCTTGCAATTTTTCCATATCGGCCAATAGTTTAATTTTAATGGCAACTTTAATGGATTCTTTTTGTTGGATCACATAGTTTTAAGACATTTTAAATCTTTTAAGTTGTTAGAGTTTTGAAGGAAAAAGTAACAACAATTAATAATAGGATCACTTGTCAGCGAATTTCCATATAAAAAAGAGCTATTATGGTAAGACCCTATTATATTTCCAGTGACCCTTATGGTAAGACCTAAGTTCAGGAGTAGTGAATGAGCACCAATCATGGCCTCCAGAAAACATTTTGGGGTGACCTTAAACATTATATATATATATATGTTTGTTCGCACTCTAGCGGCCGCATTTTAAGTCCGATTTGGTAAAAATTTCATACACACGTTCGTTAGCCAAAAAATCCAACAACCGGAAGTATATCTTTTGACAGGAAGTAATTTTTGTAAAATTTTTCGTACGAGAATGAAACTTTTTAAGAGTTTTATCTAAAAAAAAAAAAATACATGCAGGATATTATTATGCACATTTTGTTTTTTTACACGACCTTATAGCTCGCTTGGTTCCCCCAAAATCGATCAAAACGTAATAAAATACCACAAAAGTGATGGGTACCCGTGGGTTATTTTACCTGGATATACTCTGACCCTAGGCTGACGGCCGAGTTTGTACTCTGCGAGTGAATCGAAGCAGTCCATAATCCGAGGCCGCAAGGGTTGGAGTTCAAACTCTGCGAGTTTTTCCGCTGCGAGTGGAATGAAGGAGTGCGTGAGTCGAAGCTGGAGGCTTAGGTGGAAACAAATTCTACTCATATATTTCATACACACAGGCGGCTATTCAACTCCTTCATGAGTAGATCAGTTTCCCAAATAGTTGGTTGAAATCCTAAAACATGTAGGCAAAAACTTAATTTTTGAAATTCGCTCAACTCACGTCAGCGGTTCAATTATTTACTCTGACACTTTTTTCAGATAAAGTTATAATTAATTCCGATACGTTTTTTAATACAGAAAGAAGATATATACTTTCAGAAAACAAAATCCAAAGAGTTATTTTGAATGGTTAGATTCATTAACGTTTTAAGAGCACAGGAAGAAACTTTAGTCTAAGATCAGGAATTCAAATAATGTTTGATTACTACTAATAATGATTAAGAATAACAATTTTACTAACATTTATGCTATGAATGTGGTTTTTATAGTTAAAAATTAAATATATGTATATCCGGTTCATTTAAATGTAAATGATCAACCATTCTTTTGTAGGTAGATTTCCTTAAACTTTTACGATTATAATAAAATATGTTTCTGTTAATGCTAGATTATTTGTTTAAAGGTTTATTATTTTGTTGAGTTATTTATTTGCTCAAATATAATTTTTTCAGATTACTTTTTAGTATTAAACGCATAACAATTAATTGTAATGTTTCATACGTACCTTATTTATCATGTTTTAAGAATAAGATAATCTTTTGGAAAGTCCTAACGATTCATTTATTACATAATATGTTTTATTTTATATGTTATATCTGACTATCGAATCTGTATACAATATTAACAACGTTTGAGCTGATAGATTCAGGAATTTAAATTTATATTTTATGTATAGAAATACAGAAAATATAAATTTGCTTTGCTCAATCTATTTATAGGAAGAATTGATAAAATTATTTTGTAAGTTATACAAACAAAATTATTATTACTAGTTACTTAATTATTAGTGCAACACAGAAGACTCAAATAGACTCATCTTTCTTTTATTAAAAAAGAGTCAAATATATTCTAAAATCGTGTAAAAACTCAATAACCAAAACTTTTTTCAAATGCGTTTTTTCATTGATTCTTGTAGAAACCAACAGTTTAT
The DNA here is from genome assembly GCA_018207615.1 of Philaenus spumarius. Taxonomy (NCBI): domain Eukaryota; kingdom Metazoa; phylum Arthropoda; class Insecta; order Hemiptera; family Aphrophoridae; genus Philaenus; species Philaenus spumarius. The sequence continues at coordinate 45,091 of JAGFPH010002244.1, forward strand.
AAATAAAAGTTGTGGAAAATTCTTGATTCGCCCCAGGAACAGGGCACTATTTAAATGTTATATGAGAGGGCTACTCCCCTTAAACCAGGAGTTTATATTTGACCAGAAGAAGGACCAAAATAAAATTAGTAGCTGTTAAAAAAAAACTGTATGTTTACATTTTTTACAAAAAAAAAAAAAAATATAAAATTTCATTATTTACCTAAATTTTCGATTTTTTTTTTTCATTACAAATAACATTGCACGAGTCAAATAAGGAATGATAATAATAGAAAATGTTGTTGTTAATAAGTATTTGTTTTATTAACAGTATCTATTATAAAAAGCATTTAACACGTTTGCTACCACCATTGAAACATTTTTTAATACGCATAGACTATAGTTGCGTATAAGCGACGGTCGGTTTCAGAAAACCTAAGGTTTTCCGCAAATTCTCCATACATAATATGAATTTTTGAAAAAACACTTTTATTTTTGATTTTGATGAAATTATTACCGCTTATAAAACACTACAAGTTGGAAAGATTCTGAAAGTTTTACCTTCGTATCAAATCAATTTATTTTTTATGAATTTTCAAAGTCCGACCATCGATGCTACGCTATGATCCAAAGACCCCAGATTTTGCACTTTTCAAAATACATAAACTCAAATAAAATATACAAATATAAATGTATAACTATGAAATTAACATACGTAATAGAATAACTAATTAAACACAGAATACTTTTTAGAAATCTAAAATATCTTAACTGGTTTAAAGATATATACGTTTGAAAATGTAATGCCACGATGTTGGTGTGAAAGCTTTATCAAACGTCATGGCAACCACCAATGGAAAAGTTCCGGGTTCAATTCCCAATGACCCCGAATAATTTTCTAAATGGTTTCTTAACAGACATCATTGGCTGTGGTTTGGATTCCACGTAAAACTGTAGGTCCCGTCTTCATTAGCCTTAAAGTGCAAAACAGCAGGACGTTAAAAAAAAGTTTGAAAATTTAAACATCGATCCAAAAATTAGTTCAATTTTGATTCAATTAATTCAAAAAAACTACAAGGTTTCGGTAGATTGTTTATAGCTCAAGAAGTATTATACCGATTTTAAATGTTAAAGCAGATTCGAATTCCGAATTGATTTATGAATAAGACATGATATTTTTATATATGTAAATTTAAAATTGCACTTACTATAGCGAATTAAAAATAAAATAAATTTTTCGATTTACCGCTAGATGTCGTAGGTGTGCATACGCTTATAAATCCAATATTTATTATCCGATCTCTACGAAAATGTAATATGACGTTTTAATATACATAGGCCTATATTACATATATAACATGTGTATAAAATTTCAAGTAAATCGGTGTTTTAAGCTAATTAAAACCACAGGAAAAATTACACAGTTTTTTTAATTTTCCTAAATCAATTAAAACACATTTATGCGCAAACTTAAGCTTCCTTTATTGTATCCTCTATGTCTGTATCAGTAACTAGTGTGTCTCAATGTATTGACAAAACTAAACATGTTTGATTTATTTGGTTTTTCCTTACTGGATATATTTACATAAATAGCAGGACTGCGAGCAGTACAAGGAATTAAGGTATTTATGTGAAAAAAATTATTTAGTTTGACAGTTTATGTGCAAACATTTTATTAATAAATCAAAGCCAACATATTTCAGTGACTAGCTTATAATTGATTAATTAGATACAAAGTTTATGACAGCCTTCAACAAGTTTACATCTTATGAAGATTAAATTAACTTATGTTCGGCACACGTTAAACTTTCCATCCGTTCGAAGTTATCAACGAATTAGTTTTATTTTTTTATCAACCGTGAAATTTTTGATTGAATGAAGGTAGTTAGATTATTTAGAAACCGATTTTCATAATTATACGATAATAAAACACAAAAGCAATAACGGAAAACCGTATTTAATATAACGGCTGTTTCAAAATGAATATCGGGGTTTAAATGCTTTCTAGTATTTATTACATTCATAAATAATACAAAACTGAATGAGCAACTCAAAACAATTTGTCTTACAAGTGTGCAATTGTTCAGTGTGTTTGGAGTTTTTCGCAACAACTGATTCAATCCTGTGTCAACTGTCGGGTAGGTCAGCTGGTAGTAAAGGCAAATACAAATAATCCTTTATGAGCCCCAGCTATAATCGCATAATAGTCAAAACGTGTGATAGGGGAGGACTTGCGAAACAAGTTCTGTCATACGGATCGTTGCTGCCAATTCAGCGGTCTAACCGTGAGTGAGATGGCACACCATGTTGCTGCCAAAAAATGATCTGTAGTTCAGATAAGTCCAATTGTGGAAACAGCCGTAGTTGTAGAACATTTATACCAGAAACGCCAGTTACAGTTACTTAAGAAAGACAAAGACCCGTAATCTTTCCACAGAGATATGGCAGAAACAACGATCAATTTAGGGGAGTCTCGTTGCAACTGCAATTCGTGTTTCCTCGTGGGGTTTTTTTTTTTAGATGATGGAATGCTCTTACGCAGACCTCTCAGCCAGAGAGGTACTGTGGGACTCGATCCGCTGCCGCGCGGACCCACTACCCACTAAACCATCTCCCTCTCCCCAAACTGCTCACATGGAGGTGTAACAGCGTCTAGGGAATATCCCTAATGACTACAAGTGGGAATTTGCTCACCCGTATTATAGTGTTTACATGTCCGCTTTGGTGAAATGTCGGTTAACGACTGAAGTAGTGATGGGTTATTCGAATAGAAAAGTATTCATATATTGAAATACTTCACTTTTATTCGAATAAGAAAAGTATCCGAATAGTTTTTAATGAAGAATTTTTTTTCTGGAATGTTCGTAGTTCCTACAACTTATGTTGTGCACATACTGTTACGGGACACATACTGTCTAACGGTTGATATAAAATTGGTTTTAGTTCTAATCCTAAGTCGAAGATTTCAATTGGTTTTTTATGGTTTTTCTGCTTTAGCTTATAATTAATCAGTATACAGTATTGTTACATAAGAGGTTTCTTACATAGGCCTATATATTTATTCATTCTTTATGTTTGTAATCTTTACTAAACACAATTAATTGTTAAATACACCTTAACTAATTGAAAACATTAATTTGATGCAGTAAAAAAAGTTTATTGATTCGTTAGATCGAATAATAAATTATTTTATTCATTACAACTGAACACAGAAGCTAACCATTAATTTATCTACCTTTCACTCAGAGTAGCCTACTATGACAAAATTGAGTAATCTACCTTGTGTCACAGTGTATAATAGTATTAAACAAATTAACACTTTACAAAAAACATTACACATAAGTGGTTTTTCCTGACTTTTTGAAGAAAATCTTACAACGCGTTTAGTCGTAATCGCGTACTAAACAGACAGGCGAAATGGCAAACGTTCGAGTTGAAACAGGACCATGAAGCTCGGCCAATGAATTGACTAACCAGAGACCCAAGTATTTTTATAAGCAGACAAATAATTTGGCCACAATCTTGGAAAATGTAACTATTACTTGAAATACGTGAGGATATTGAATGTATAATGGAAATAATATAACTATAGTTAAAAAGTGTAATTAGATGAATATTGACAGCAAATACTAGACAACTTCTCGTCTATGTTTTCTATCATTTGTTTTATCGTTAAAGAACGTGTGTTTGTGTTGTATTATGCGGTTGCATCTTAGGTTACCATTGAACAATTTAATTAATATTTTGTGTAATTCAGTGGAACCAAAAATATATTATTGTCTAAATAAAAATGTAGGCCTATATCGTTGAAAATTCAAAAAGAGAAAGATTACAAGCACGTACAAAACTTAATGAATAGTAGAGACATGTTTTATTACTCTTCCGAAGTAAATTAAAAGAATACCTGACTAAATATGCAAACATTATGCAAAATAATTAAAAGACTTTCTGAAATAAAACGGTTAACTTTTTCATTATTTATGTACACGTTTAATGGTCAAGTTTATACCAGGGTTAGTTTGTCGATTTATTCATGAGTTTTACTTTTACCTTATAAATTTTGGTTGTGAAAATTATCGAAACTAAATAAAGTATTTTTATTTTTCACAACCAACAGACTTTTTATAATACAAACTAAAAGCAAATAAAATAAAAAATAACGAAAATTGCTTACTCTTTTATAATTCAATTAAAACATCTGTTGCTACATATTATAAATAAATAAGGCGTTTTGGATCATAACCTTAATATCGTTTTAGATTAGACATACAATGAACTAAAACACGTTTATTTGGAAAATTTAGAATCATGTAAATATCCTTCACAATTAACAGTTTTTAGATTAGGTAAAATCAAACAAAACGATTACTCTATTATAAACTAAACATCTTGAGTTACATAAAATTATATGGTTTTCTTTTGTTGGTAATATCAACATTTGTTTGAAATGTTAATTATTGATTACTTAAATAATATGGACAACATTTCCGTGAAAATATTGTATACAACTTGCTACGGGTTGTTGCCGGATTTGGTGAGCGAAACGAGCAGGGGCGGTTCTCCTACACTGGATTCCACGTTCACCGTGCAGTACAGAGCGCCCATAAGCCATGTTATCCATACGACAGTCTCAGCTATACTAGCCAACTAAAAAACATCAACTCCAATGCAACGCTCGGTCAGTTGACGCAACCCGTATGACAATAAACGTGATGATCCTTGTAATGGTAGTAGCATGTCTATTCTCCCGTAAGATCTGTACTGCACGGTGAACGTGGAATCGAGTGTAGTGAAATAGTGAACATAAATTACAAATCAATTCCGTCTAAAAATTCATATCAAATGAATTCCTGCTCGAGCGGAAATTTCTTTGTATTTCTGACTAGAGACGATTAATTGTTCTTAGTAAGAATACTGTTTGCGGTTCACAAGCTTTGAACATTTCACCCTATAACAATCAATTAACAAGGGTTAAGCTATTCAATCCGTCCTAAAGTGAAATTTACATCTGTCACTCTCAGTTTTGTCAACTGACAGCAAAATATATTGCTTTTACTTACATAAAGTGATTTAGTTTATTTAGCAGGCAAAATAAATCTAACACGGTTTGTATGACTGCATTTATATCAAGTACTAGAAATCAAGACACACACCGTTTGTTAGTTTTGTTGTTGGTTTTCCGTTCGAATACGGGTGAATACTTTTGATAAATAATGTAGTTAAAATAACAAATTTTTATTTACTAGTAATAGACCGTCTATGCTAATTGCCATTAACTATTAAAAATATTAGTACATATTAACCCCACATAATACTTGCTTCTTAAACTTTGTACCACCAAAAGAAATAATGACAACAATTTGGAATGCGTGCTGGGCTAAGACTAAGATGGTACATACAATCCTATAAGAATTAAAACTTTACCGAGTACAGCAAAAGATCTGTAACCTTACCTCATTTAAAGTTGATATTGAACACCTGAGTTAGCTATTTACAGGAAATACAATAAATACAATTCATATAACAAACAGTTTGTTTATTAAATTACTTGCAAATTGATATGCAAAAATCATATGCCCTTAAAGAAAAGATTTAAATTGATATGCCCTTTGTTATAATTGAAAAGAAATTTAGGAATAGTTTACCTTTACAATATTGATTTTGATTAAATTTAAAAGATCCCTCTCCTAAAGTAAAATTAGAAAAACCCTCCCCATTTATAATAAAAAAGATTTATTACAATTTATTAATTTTTACAAGATTACAAGATTAAATACATTACACCATGGATTTATTAATAACATTTGTGTTGTTGGCCAACCTTAATACTAAGTCAAATTAAATAATAAAAATAATGGCGTTTAATTTTTTTCTGAGACGTTTCTCATTTAAGAAAAAAAAAGGTTTTTTAAATTTTAAATGAAATCCCTTGGGGATTGTAGTTCCAAAAATTTGCTAGCTGTCCCATCCAATTATTTAATTAAAAGAAATTTCAATGCAGCCTTTATCAGATTATTTTGTATTTTTCTTGTTATAAAATAGCCTTTATTAATTTTGATTTTAAGACACATGTAATTGCTATTTTGAATTATATATATATATTATCTATTAATAGTCACTGACATTTCACTAAGTCGGTGTTTTACACTAACAGTTCTTTTGAAGACAGAAATGTTCAAAAGTTAAACTTATTCAGTTTTTTGTTGGTCATGGTTGCACCAGTTTTACACTATGAAACAAAGTACAACATAATTTTAGTTTCAGAACCAAAAGGTTAAGTGCAAAAATCATGTGCAAAACAGAATTGTAATATTATGCAAGAAACTGAATGTATGGTAACATATTGTTTTATAAAATTAATCACAGAAAACTTTGAATAGAGACTATTACTCTACTAATATGTTTCTCCTTTATATAGCACAAAAGGCTACTATATTTTAAACTGAAATTTGCTGAAGGCTTATAGGCTGTATAATAAGGTTAAAAGAAATGGCTGTATAGGTTAAATTTACTTATAGATTAACAAAATTACTCTGTAACTGCAGATATATTATTATAGTTAAAATTTACAACAGTACAAATTAATATAGCAACTCAGATGAAAATATAATTAACAATTTGTTTAAATCTTTACCTGGTAACAGATGTCAAAACGTTTAAACGTATTCACATGTTTTGTGATGTAACGAACTTGACCGTCCGGGTTACTAAATGAATAACTTTCGCGACATTACTGGTTTTCCGCACTTTGTGAACGACTATTTTTGTTTTAAGAACTAGTTTACATTTCACTTCGCGTTTTACAAGATTTTTACTTTGCCATGAGGTTTTCGAAGTTTTTCATGTCGGTCGTTGAACGAAAGTCTTTGCAAGTTCAAGGTTTATAGACGAAGAGACGGGACTCAAGCTTACGTAACTAGTCGAACGATACGCTGATATGTACGCATGCGCTTAGCAATGCCTTATGCAGTCTTGATAGTCAGCTGTTTCTGAGTTGCTTACATTCACTGTAAGATGCCGTGGGCGTTTAGTTTATTAAGCAGGGATTTACTTTTAGTTTAACGAGAAATGTCTTTCTGATTGAATTAGTGGTGCGCTGCTTAAATAACGACACAACTTCTTACAAATAAAGAAAACACCATTGTCGTTTTTAATGTTTTCATTTTCAATTCATAAAAACATGTTTACCTTTATAAACAAGTTTCATTAAGTTTTACAGTTTTTATACGTCGGTAAAGCTTAAGTAAGCTTAGTTTCAAAACTCTACCAACATGTTTAGGTATTGTTTCTGGGCTAATTTATTTTGTAAACATTAACATGGATGATTAATTTAATCTTGTTACTGAAAATGTCTGAACTTTTGTTTCAGGTGATGTTTTGTCATGATCATGTGGGCAAACTTGGTTGTTTTTTTTAACGGAAAGGAAAATCCAATGCTTAACACATCGATATAAGTTTAATTCAAGCCGGTGTTTAATTTAAATAATTTGTTCATAATGAATAAACTATGAATAACCAAATGCTACACTACAAAATAAATAAAAAAATGACTCCTTTGAATGATTGAATGGTTGTGAATAAAATTGTCTTAAGCTCTGTCTTTTATTTCTTGTCTACAACACAAAAAATCTAAATTTCCTTATTAGGTTGTTTTTATATTAACAAACATGTGAATAAATTCATTAATTATTTTTAATTAATTAATTTAACTAATTTCCAGGTCGTAATTAATTCTAGACACCTATCTTGCCATACACGAATGTACCAGGTGATTTTTAATAAGTAAGTTTACATTTTTTTTTGTTAAGGTAACTGTATCTATAGTACTTATCTTAAAAGGAACAAAATACTTGAAGGGGTATATGGGCTCTGTAAAATAATCACCTTTATTTTGTATCGTATTTATTATTAACACGTTCACTGCTACGCAAATCTCTTATTTCCTATGCTAGGAGCTGGCCTTTTATTTTTTATATTTATAGGTTAAAAGAGTAAAAATAACTTTATTTTTGTATTTTTGAACCTTTCTGCGTAATAATCATTATTATTTTAAAGCGGACGCACATATGCGTTTATAGCACATGGGAATGAAATTGGCGTGCGAAGCACGCAATGCACTGTGAGTCGGTTGCTTTTTATAGTGTTCTGTGTTAAGCTCACATGTGCGTCCTTAGCAGTTAACGTATTAAAGTCACAAGTTTGTTATACATTACAATATGTATTCAAAGTGGCTTTCGGCAATTAATGTGGAATAATAAAATTTAAGCTTGACCAGTAAGAAGAATTATTTTTTAAATAATAATAACATTACATTAATTCTCACACACATACGTTTATTGATCATACGTTTAGTGATCAAACGCGTTTCAACGAGAAAGTCGTCTTCCTCAGTGTGATACATGAGCTACAACTAAAACCTTATAACTGTTATGATTTATGAGGATGACGTCTTTCTCGTTGAAACGCGTTTGATCACTAAACGTATGATCATTAAACGGATGTGTGTGAGAATTAGTGTATTGTTATTGTTATTTTTTTTAAAGTATTTAATAGTTTCTATATTAACGCTTTTCTGTAGGTACAAAAAAGTATATTAGAGTAAAATTTGTTTTTTTTTTAAATTTGATAGCATACCTAAAATGAAACCTGATATTATTTAGCTAGTCCGTGATGGTAAAGGTACGTTTAAAGATTCACCATATAAACTACCTTTGCAAAAGTTCTGATGGTATACTTCATTCACTGAAATTCATTATTTGTTTATTTTATTCCTCAATATTAGTTGCCATGGATACTACCGAATACACATCCCAGAATAGTAAAATATTTATATTCTAGCGAAATCCATCTAAAGTCAAATGGGGATTTAGAAAGCATGTCAATAATCTGTTGATTAGATGATTAGCAGCCATGTGTCAAATATCGATTTTAAAATAAGTTTTTTTATAAATATAAACGTTTTACGTGTAAGATTTATTTCATCTGAATAAAGTAGGCCTACCTTTTTTTAAAATATCTATCTGCTGAAAGTCTAAATTTATTTATTTTATATATTTATTCAGTTCTAGTTAGTTATAGAATGTATTAAGTTACTTTTCTCGTCTATGTTTTAAGGTTTCAACTAACAATTTTGGAAATAGGTCTATTCATGACGGTGCTGAAGAGCTGCAAAATTGTTCGCACGCCATTCCGCATATTGTTAGTACCTTCAACACACAAAGCATTGCGTGCTTCGCACGCCATTCCGCATATTGGGAGCATCTTCAATAAACAAAGCATTGCGTGCTTCGCACTCCAACCCCCGTATCGGGAGTATCTGAAATACCCAATGGATTGCGTGCTTCGCAAGCCAACCACACGGTAGAATTCACCACATGGCTTTGAACCGGGTACTTCTATTGTTTTTACGTTTTGATCAATTTTGGGGGAACCAAGCGAGCTGTATGTTGAAAAATATGAGGAATAACATCCTACATTTATATTTGTAGAAAAAACTTTAAAAAAATTCATTCTCGTAGGAAAAATCTAAAAAAAAAGTTACTTTCGGTCAAAAAACTTGCATCCGATTGTTGGATATTTTTGGCTAACGAACTAGTCCGAGCGACGTAGACAAGTAACACGTTGAGACGGATTGAGGTATCCGCTCAATGCATAAATTAAATTTTCAATGAAAAGTAAAAATCAGCTTAATAATCTAAGTCCATAAGACAGGCCTAACCAAGTCCAGCGAGAATAGGCCGAATTAATCATGTTATACAAGGAACAATGGGAATTTAAAATATTAATTAAAACTGGGTATTTTGATGAAATTGTATTCATAATAAAGTTGCTAAGAGAAAATGTAAATACCAAGATTTGATAGGTTTTCATAGTAAAAAGTTATAGCTAGCCATAAGAAGTTCTAATAAAAAAATAATAAACTGTATTTTTCATTTTTATAGAAAGTAGTGGCTAGATAATAAATACAATGATTGTAAGAGCTATAGTGAGATAGACAAAACTAATTTTATACGGTGAAATAGGATTAGTTTACATAAATAGAAAATTTCAATAAAGCCAAAATCATCGTAGCGTTGCCAAATTTAAACATAGAACAAAAGTAAACACTGGACTATATTCAACGAGAGTTAGGCTACAAAATGACATTTTCGAAAGTGAGAAAATCCCGGAAAATCGCGGTGCGGAAAAGGAAGATTTCGCGACCGATCGCCAAAACCGATTGCAGCATCGTACAATCGCGAGTCGAGTTTGTACAAGGTCCAGAAGACTTCAGGAGTAAGTTCGCGGGAACTATCCCAGAATCGAGTCATGGGAATAGAAGATATGGGAATTCGGGGAACAATGGTCAAGTTTATCTCGACAAAAGTGGACAGGAATAGTTTGCACGTTAGGTCCAGCAACAAGCAATGGTTCATTTTTGTCTAGATAACTAAGTCACGCCCACAAACATGGCGACACTTAATTCCAAGTACGTTAATTAGTCAAAATAATTAAACACAACCAAATTGGAAATTTTAAAATGTTAAATAGTAGAGTAACTCAACCCGAGGAAGGGAGAAATAATGAAAACATTCTGTTACAAGAACCATAAGAAATTTAGGCAATTTAAGATACGAAAAGTGAGGGAAAAATGTATACACAGTTGGCCACAATTTTAACCCTGTAGAGGGAGAAGCTAAAATGTCGGCAGTAACTTCGTTAGTTGAAAAGGTAACTCCGAGAATGTCACTACGCTTCTCGTCACCAAAAAAGTATTTATTGAAATAATATTTCGCTAAAAGTCGTTGAAAGTGATTTGAATGTAGATAACTCAGAGACCATCATTACGTTTCTAGTAATAAAATAGTATAATTTCGCGAATAACATAAATGAAATGCAAACAACTTCGTTACAATAACTTGCTAATAGTTTGTGAAGGCGAACTTGTATGTACAGTGACAATAATAAGCCTTGTACTTGGCTAATAGTTTTTCAAAGGTATTGTGGTTTAAAGACAGTGAAGTTAAGTGGAGAGGAATACTCAGTAAGTGAGTTAGTTAAAGACCCAAACGACCGAAATTTGCTTATCATCGATAGAAGCAGCTTTAAAGGGTTACATCTACCAACACCCTTGGAGGAAACCGGACGAGCAACGCCAGGGAATAATAACAGGCGCCAGCAACCAGGACCTTGCAGGACTTGCGGTTTCTTCTAGACCTACAGGAACACCTAGTAGGAACGCGCTTTTAACAAACTCACCTAAGGTATTGTCGCAACATCCTTCTTAAACATATATTATATACAACATTGGCAGAATAACATTTTATTAAATAATCAAAGGAAAAATTAACTAAATAAAATTAAATCTCATTTATTAAAAGCCTATCTCGCACAACAGCTCATTTTAATAAACTACCAGCAATTACAAGGAATAAACTTAAGAATATCTTTAAATATAAATTGACCTGGAACTTGACATTTTGGAATAAAATATGTGTGTACATACAATTAATTACTACATTAAAAGAAGCAATAATTAATTTCGTTAATCAAAATTTGATTTCTCATTTCAACCACATTGAAACCCTGACAAAAGTAGACAATAGTAATTTATGTGTGATAATAGTTATACAAATAAAGTATATTGTTATAAATAAGGATAAGCCGTTCTCCAAATGGCACGTTCTCGAAGAGAGTCGAGGCTCCAAAAAAGTTATGTATAAATTTAAGTCAGGTTAGTGGAAAAATAAGAGGTATTATTGGAAAATAATATTTCTTGCAAAGAACCGTCGCCCGATCGCACATCTGACGCTGAGCTAGCTGGAGCGGGAGTAAAGATACGGAGGGTGAGAGCGTGATGAGTACTTGGCGCGTGAAGGTACGGTTCGTCGCACTACGTGTACCAAATTTGAACGAAATCGGACTTAAAATGCGGCCGCTAGAGTGCGAACACATATAAACATATATATATTTTGCAATGAACTTCCCATCGTAACTCCTTAACCTTGGAAACATTTACAATTTACAAACAAGTCTTTTTTCAATTTTCTATTTACAGCTGTTTCCCCAGGTATTTTTAGTTCATATATTTGCAAAATAAAAAGTTTGTACCACCTACTGGAAGTATTTAGCTTCTTTAATTTATTTAGCCTAGATAGTACAACTTCCTTCAGAATGTCCAGCAGCCCGGACACCCTGGAACCCCCCTTTTTATTATAACTTCCAGTAAATTTCTTAATTTTTTAGAATTTTCCCCGCTCAGTTCAGGGTTTACACTGTATTTTATTTTTAATTGATCCCTGAGACGTAGGTTTCTGGAACTGACCTTAAAACCCTTATTATTTGTGCTGTAATATTTATTATAACTGAAATACCGTTTATAAGTGATAGTGAATGCTTAAATATTGGATATGATTAAAAAAACTATGGTAAGTATTTAAGATAAATTTTTCTACTATATACAAAACAATTTTATTTAAAAATAACTAAAAATTTCAAAATTAATGCGGGTTGTCTTTTCCCGACTTAAATAAAATTACAATTTTTTTCTATTTATATATCTTATCCTATTATGCAGATTGAACCTTAATTATTTATTTATTTATTATATTTGAACATTTATTTGAAAAAAGATTTTTCTCCATTATTTGGAATTCAATTTTGATTTTATTTTATCATATATA
>JAGFPH010002244.1:60542-101155 GCA_018207615.1 Philaenus spumarius
GTTTTCACTTCTGATGGCAGTTCCACGACTGCTTTCTTTTTTTTTATGTATTCTAACATTTTATGTAATTCTTATATTACAATATAAGTAAGATATTTGTTGTAAGAACATTTTATGTAATACTTAGATATTTAGTTGTAAGAACATTTTTTCTTAAACTTATTCTTATTTGTGTAAATGACTAGGGACTATTAACCGTTCTAAGTAAACATTTATATTGTAGGTTACAGTACGTTACCTTTTAAAGTTTCGCCCTAAAACAATCAATTAACAAGGGTTAACAATTCAATACGCACTCAAGTCGAAATACATCAATCTGTAACTCGACTGTCCTTGAAATACATCAGTCCTTTGAGTTTCGCTAACAAAGGGAAATATATTGCTTTCACGTTCGTATAAAGTAAATTTAGCTTAATATTATTTAACAAGAATGCAAACTTTCTTTAATATATTTTTACTCCTTATTAGTTTTAATTAGATAAATAATAAGAAAGGAACTGGGTATAAATACCGTTATTTATTTATTGTTTAACTAATTTTTACTAAGTGAACGTTTGGAAGGATAAAGTTTCCTTACTTATAAAGATAACATAATAAAACAAAGATTCATAATAACTTACACATAATAAAGAATTTCCATTTAAAAAAGAGCTATTGCAGTGACTCTTATGGTGAGACCTAGGATCGGGAGTAGTCAAGAAGGACCGATCATAGTCCCCCGAATATGTTTTGGGATAATATATGTGTTCGCACTGTAATGGGCGCCTTTTACGTCCGATTTAATCCATTTGGTACACACGTTGGTTTCTAAGTGAATAAAACTAGTTCGTTTGCCACCAAAATCCAACAACCTTAAGTAATAATTTTTTAGAAACATTTTTGGGTTTTATGTAAACAAATTAATATTGGAGATTATTTTTTTGCAATAACCTAATTTTTAGCATAATTTTAACAGCGGTTTATCATCCAATTTGTAACTATTAATTTTGATTGTGATTAATTTTGTTGATTTTGAAACCATTTTGAGAGTAAGGTGGCTGTTGCATTATTGTGGCATAGCTGCGTACCTCGACAGAACTGCAACCTGCTATCAACAGCTCATAAAAAGTATCATATCATAAATCTTTTGTCAATCTTCAAAAATGAGGTTACGTTAGAATTGTTATAAACATATCTAAAAAAGTTGTTTATGTAAAGTGATTATAGAATAGCCATTTTAAAGTTATTCCTATTTAAATTTATGTAGAGTACAAAATATATTACTAGAATTTATTGTAACTCAGTCTCCAGCTCCGGCTCAAGCGCTGCTTCATTCCGATAGCAGCGGAAACACTGGCTTTGCGCCTTTGCATTATAGAGTATAGGAAAAACTGGCCTATTATGGTACATTTTTTATACTTTTATAGCAGTTTACGTTTTGACCGATTTTGGTGAACCAGACGCGCTAAAAGGTAATGTAAAAAAATTTTAAATGTGCAAAATAACCTCATATATTTATATTTTTAGTAAAATCCCAAAAAAGTTTCATTTTAATACAAAAAATATGAAACAAATTATTTTCCGATCAACAAATGTGCTTACGGTTGTTTATTAAAACCAATATGGTAAGTGTGAACCAAATTTGAAACAAATCGGACTTAAAATGTGTCCGGTATTTTGCGAACAACTATTCATATATACATACAATTTTTAATAACACCCCAAAATTTTGTATGTGGACTATGATCGTTGCTCATTTACCACTCCCGACCATACGATTCAATGCAATAGCTCATCTTTAATATGGAAATTCGCTAATAATTAGGAATTTATTGAGGTCTAAGATGAAATAATAAATTATTAGAACTTTAACTTGAACCATTTTATCTAGAAATACAATTTTGCTTGATTAATAATGTCGCTTATTAATTTTCAATGATGGCTTCCTGCTCTATTATGGCGCAAGTAAAAGCATTGGTCAGTCAGTCCGTAGTTTCGGAACTTAATCTATTTATACGTTAAAGTGCAGTTTAAATAATAGTACGCTCCACTCTAGTCAACGTAACCTCCGTATATTGTATTAGTATTTTAGCTTTGACAATGCAGGCTCCACTCTGCAGTTAATACTAGCAAGCTCTTTGATCGGGATGCAATTTTGTTAGCAATATTCTCAAGATCACTAAACGTTATTACACGTACGATTTCTCTTTAAATATATAATAATTATATTATATTTCAACCATTAAATAAAACCACATAGTATAATAAATTATACATGGATAAATCAAACTACAAAAATAAATAGATATAAAACATACCTGCCATATTTCCTTGCTATACATTTCTGTTTATTAAGGAATCCTTATAAAATCAATAATTGTGTACCTTATAAACCAATATGACTGCAAATTTATATTTTATTTTATTATTGTTTATAAATATTTTGTATTCATAGTTGTAATTTAATAATGTATCCGCTTGTTTCTAACAATTGTGACTAAAGTAATTAAAATAAAGTTTTATCGATCTTGTTTGCAATCTATTTTAAATAACATTACTGTGCCAAATGTAATGTATTATATGTATGTAAACAATAATCTAATTGGGATAATAATGTACATTTTTTAATATTTAAGTTACTAAATACAATGTACAAACTACGAACACTTAAAAAATATAATTGCACTAGTAAGCCGCGGGGAAAAATCACAGGCTATTCACAGATTAATTAGATACACATCAGAAATACATAATTTAAAACAAAAACCCCTGTTTAACAGCAGTTTACATAATTTAATTTAACAGCTGATTTCCCCCATCATCTGTAACACTTAAACAATCCCAGTGTAGATTATAGTTGGGGGTTATGTTTATAACTTAAATCGTTATAATTTCTTGTGAAATTTATTTTTTTTAAATATGAGTTTTAGAACTAATGTATGTTATATAATATACGTTATAATATTTGCTTTGATGTTATAAACTGTATATAAATACAACGTTTTATCATCACTATATTTGTTTATACAAATTTCAAGAACAGATATAATATATCGTTTTACTTTTGAAACATTCGCACATTTTCGTATAACATATAAACATATCGATTATTAATTTCATTACTATAATGAAGCCCAAGTTGAAATATATAGGTGTACTAGTAAAAGTGTTTTACTTATGAAATAATTGCTGCGCTTACAAGATCAAATTTAAATCTTACTACATAAACTAATAGTTTATACTGCTATTTTTTATCCCTAAATTTAAACTTACTACGAATCTTATGGACTTTTTAAATATATTTCAAAGTTTTGAAAATTGCGTTGATGCAAAATTACGTCATAATGGTTAAACAAACCAAATCAACTTCTATAAAAGCGAGTGTACGTGAGTAAAAATATAATACAACAGCTGATTTCACACAACATCTGTAATACTTAAACAAAACCTAGAGTAGATTATACTTTGGTGTTATGTTTACAACGTCAATCAATGTAAGTCTTGCGAAGTTTATTTTTTTAAATATGAGTTAAAGAATTATTGTAGCCTATAATACGATATAAGATTTGCTTTGAGGTTATAAAAATGAATATAAATACAACCTTTTATTATCAATATATTTCTACAAGTTTAAAGAAGAAATAACAATTCGTTTAGCTTCGGAAACATTCTTACATCTTCGTATAACATATAAAAATATTCCATTATAGATTTCTTCGTTATAATTTTTATAACTTCCAAATCATTTGATCTATCAATATAAAATTAAAAGGAATTAAAAGATAGTATTTTCATCTTTCTTTAAATATAATGAAGTATGTAAATAAAAATGTTTAACAAGTAGGCCTATAGTTTTATAACACTTATTATTTTACACATTTATCGAGTTAAAAATCCCCGTCAGCATAGTTGTGTAGGCCTAGATAGTTGTCTTTAATGGTGTTTTTAATAGTTAGTTTTTTACATGATGTATTTCAGATGTGTATCTAATTAATCAGAATGTGATTTTTCATTGGAGCTTACTAGTATAAAATAAATGTTGACATTATAAAGTAACAACGCTTTAAATCATATTTGTTTAGACCAGTCAGACTTAAATTGTTTAGATGATTCTAGTTCTTTACATCACCAAACATAAATATTGAACCATTTGGAAATTTTGAAAACTCATGAATATAAAAACGGCTTTTGGGTTTCAATCTAATTGCAGAGGACTCCAATGTGTAAACATAAAGTACGATTGAGGCAACAAAAAAATTCACAAATGAAGTCCCTGCCGAATCAACAATCAGTTTACAAATATTTGATCGGGTTACTGTGAGCTCATGAATACACCGCCAACGAATCAACCTATTGAGTTTCAAACTACCCAACCCTCTAAACAATTACAACACTAGAAAAAAGAATATACAGAACTTGATATTTTAAAAACTGGTATTTATAAATCATTTAGTTTGGTATTATTGTATACAATTAATTAGACTCATTGTTACTTTTTTACCATAACTACATCAAATAGTTATTATCATTCGTAGATACCTAACTTAAACAAACCGGCGTTCATAACAAAAACGTAGGCTATACCTTAAAAAACTTTGTTGTGTTTAGAATAATAAATGCCTTTATGGGATAAAAGAACAAAAACAAAATTTATATATCCTTTTGTTTATGTGCTTTATCTATTTTTTATATTGTGGAAATAGATAATATTGGTCAAGATAACGTTATAATCAGCCTAAATCTTTAGATACGCGTTGTATTGTGTGAGTTGTACTTTCCGTGAAGAATGTAGTAACCACCGAAAACTACTTTCAGGAAGAATTATTGTATTTTCTCAGTTACCCTTGTCTCAACGTTAAAAAATGTTACATTATTAGATTTGTCTTTCAATTGTCTACATTTTTTTTTATCTTAATCTATTTTTGTAAAATCTGTATTCTTTTTAGATACTTAACTTAGATAAGTTTGACCACTGCCATCTAAAACGGATATTTTCAGCAACAAACATCACATTTGTGTTTAGTTTCATAAATTTTCATAACCTATCATGAAATACTATAAGAAAAAACCTCATACAAGTCAACTTCTAACCTAAGCAAGTTAGTTAGGACACATGTTATATTGTATTATTTGCTAATTTTGACCTGCTGATAACACGGCAAAGTTTAGTAAAATAGGTTGTGAGAAAACCTGAGATGAAATCACTATTTATACAAACAATTAAAATAATTTTGAATAAGATTTTACATTTATCAAAACTAAATAAATTGTAAGAAAACTAAATCTAAATCAAGAATAAATTGTTTATAAAGATATTAATTTGTAATGCGGTAAACAAACTCTACAGCCTTAGCCATTTTAAGGTTGGCAAAAATGCTTTTTCAATTAATTATGATTATATATTATTTAAAGTCATGTATTGTGTGAGTACACGGCATATGCGAAATAACACACGTACGTACATTACTATTCATAAAGTTGATTACGTTTCCCAAAACCTACTCTTTTGTAATTAATGCAATATTGTTTCTGTAAAAAAATCTGATTTTGGTCCTTTCTTATAATAATTATTTTGTTAAATCAAGCAATAGTAAATGCTTTACATTGAACATATACATTTATGAAAAGTATTAAAACAATTAATGACATTTTCA
The DNA here is from genome assembly GCA_018207615.1 of Philaenus spumarius. NCBI lineage: Eukaryota > Metazoa > Arthropoda > Insecta > Hemiptera > Aphrophoridae > Philaenus > Philaenus spumarius. The sequence continues at coordinate 66,176 of JAGFPH010002244.1, forward strand.
TATTTACAGTTGTTACGTTATGCAGCTCTGATATTGCGGTTGTGCAGTTTAAAGTGAAAGAAAATGTGTACATAATATGCATTAAAAGGATTTTTTGATTTCCAAGAAATACGCCATACTGTCTATATACTTGGAGACTTTTGGAGGTATTTTGTAGTATACTTGGAGACTGAAATTAGTCAAAGATTTTTGTCTACTTTGGGAGTACATTTTAGATTTATTCTAATAGTATTATTATTTTAAAAAATATTCTACTATTAACATTACTAGCAGAAGAAGTAATTAAGCAAAGCTGTTTTGGTTTAAAGTTTTAAATTATAATTGTATAATTATATTATGGATAATAGAGAAACATTGTGTATAATAGATTTTAAATATTATATTAAATTAAATTTGAGAATAACTATTAAAGTTAGCCTATTGTAAGCTCAGAACTATAGGCATAACCCATTTTTTAAAGCGTTAAATGTTAATTTTGGAGAAGAACATTAATTTATCAGATAGAAAAAAAGGTATGTATTATATCACTTCTGTTTTTTTTTTTTGTTTTGTTTTTTCTTATTAAGAAGTGAAGTACTGAATTTAAATTTTAGATTTGATAGGGCAGGAGAAGCCCATATATATTTATTATGTGACCGATTTTAACTGGAAGATACTTTTGGCTATTCGGATTGAAAGAGTTTAGAGTAAAATTAGTTGGTAATAGAGAGTTAATTATCAGTAGTACTTTAATGGCAAATATTGCTTTAAATTGATTGTATAACCTTTACATTGAATGCTACAATTTTTTTACAGATAAGAAATAACGGATTATACTTAAACTCACTGACGTCATGAGACAGTTTTGCCAACAATTTCTTCGTTTATAATGTATTTTATTTGATTTTATAAGTTTAACTGGTGTAACTGAGAAATCTTCATAGAAATTTAAGGGAAACTGTATTCTAACTCGTAGAGAGTGTTTAATTGATTTGTTTGATTATTAGAAAATGCATGAGCGTTGTTTATGTTTAAAAAATAAAATGTAAGCAGTATTTATTTAGTGACTAATGATTTTGAGTGACGTATTAGTGTATGCACTCTACATAGAAGTCTAAGAATAACTCATTATGTAAGGGATAATTATTATATAATAATTAAATATTATAATAACTTATTATAATATACTATGTATCTTCTATTCCCTTTCCACGCGTTTACTTGTCTATATATACTACTAGCTGACAGGGCAATGTTCGCTATTGTAATAATATGGTTACCTACAGAAAATGTTACATCTTAAAGTAGTTTAGCTGATTGTATTTTGAGAAAGTGTTTTTTTTACCGCTTGCCTTTGTGCAATTACGCGACTTGTATTAGAAAAACGCTTTCGTATTTTTTCCCTCGATTTTTGTATTTGTTCTGGATGCGACCAAACTGCATCAGATGGTGATATACACTGTTCTGATAGGGTTGGAAGTTGAGAAATTTGGACACCATCAATTTCTGAAACCTGGGATTGGGAAGCTGACTGTATTTCCTTCACACTAATATTCATTGAGTTGTCAGTAAAGAAGGTGTGAGAGGAATGAGAACATCAAAATGGCCTCTCGGCAGTTCCCCAGTAAACCCAGCCTTACTACTCCCTCAATCGGTTCGCCAAAACTCTCCCACAACAAACAGCCTTTTTTGTAAAAATGAAATTCTTAAAAAAATATTTCGGATGCTGCTTGAATTTCACAGGATGTTCCAAAAGTTATTGATTGCTCATATCCGCGATATATTCTTTCTTTGTTGAATAAATATCTCCTGTTACTTTTAAAGTATATGGTTTGAACCTGCGCCAATTGTTTGAAACGTGACTAACAGCTCTGGTTCTCACTTCAAACCCCAGTGAATCGTGTCACGTACAATAAAATTAAAGCCAAAGAGCATTGACCATCTTTCCTAGAAGAAACTACTCTGTGAGGTATAGATACTCCATTAACGTGTATGACCCTTATTGTAATATGAAGCTAAATTTTATATTTAAGTGAGTAATAATAAGTTACAGTAAAATAAAACAATGTAAAATATTACTTTGTCAAAATGTATAAAATGTAAATTTGTTTCTAAACTTACTTCAGTTAGACAAAAATCAATCTTCTTTACAAAACTTAAAATGCACAAATATAATAATTACTAGTGGACCCGAGCACACGGAATCGTGTGCTACGCTAGCAGAGCGATAAATAATTGCATTTGGCAATCTCAAAACATTTACATGCAGTGCATGGATCCACCATAAATTCACCATTTTCAGCCTATCAGAGTGCTATTACAAAATATCCCCATTTTTTATCTTAGTATGGCGTAATTTCCGTACACACACACTTTCAAATATATTATCATGCAGAAAGTGCTTGTCTGCGACATATAATATTACAATGTTTTTCATGAGGCAAAGTGCACGCTTATGTGAAACTATATTTTACAATGCAATAAGTGCGCTACAGTAGTGGACGACTATTGTAGCGCACTTATTGCATAGTGGACTGCTTATAATACAGTATACATAGGTTTACGATGCATCATAATAAATGGAACACAAATTTTAGTTTTAAATTGAAAACATTTTACTGTAAATGGTTATACTACATTTTTAAATACTATATTCCGAGTGAACACTCGATCATCACCTCTCAACCGGCCTTGTTTTTCTGTGTCACGGACCATGAATTTCAGCCCTTCAAACGATCGTGCACGGCTGCAGGCTACATAAAGCTGTCCATGGCCAAAGACAGGCTCTTCAAGCATTATTCCAACTTTGCCAATGCTCTGTCCTTGTGATTTGTTCACCGTCATAGCAAACGCAGGTATGATTGGGAACTGCGTGCGTTGCATGGCAAAGGGAAGGGCTGCATCAGAAGGACGTAAATGGATTCTCGGTATGAGAAATCGATTTCCCGAAGACGTTCCGGTTAGAACTTCCACGTCGATAGTGAGTGGATATAAATGCTTCACTCTCAATCGGGTACCATTGATAAGTGCTTTAGCAGTGTCTAAATTTCTTATGAGCATGACGACCGCGTTGACTTTAAGTTTTAATTTATGAGGTGGTAATCCGCTCAATTCAATGCTATTGAGGAATTCGGTTGGGAAATTCAGTGTCTCTGAAACGTCATCAGTTACAATCTTGTCAAAACTGTAATAAGTCGTGAACTCTCCGGGCATCCTTGACATTATCTTTTCGTTTACAGAATGGCAGAATTCGTTTTTCGTAGAGAGGATTGCTCGGTCTGTTATAGTGTTGCTTGTTATAATGCTGTCAAAGTCATTGTATACTTCGTCAATAATATCTCCTGAGCAGATAACGTTCTGAGGAAGTTTAATTATATCATCGCCGAGATCAGAATGAATTGGATATGTCCCATCACCGATTTGTTTGAGGAAGCTGATAAAGTCAAGCTCAGATGGCAGCGCACGCATGTTTTGCGTAAGCGTGAGCTGCTTGATTCGTGGCCACTCTTCTAAAGATTTCACACATAGCTCAATTTTAGCTGTTTGCCCAGCGTGGGGTACAACAGGGAGCGTCTGCCTAAAGTCCCCGCATAGGAGTACGGCTTTGCCTCCGAACATTTTTTCGCGATTTTCGGGAACTGATAGGTCACGTAGCAAACGGTCAATTGCTTTCAACGCGTAAATCGGACACATTGAGATTTCATCGATTATAATCAATGCTGAACGCCTGATTCTATTGGCAACAGCACTATTAGCTTTGATAGATATACCGATGACTCAGTGACAGGAATAGGCAATTTGAACTGATTGTGTAATGTTCTGCCTCCCACCAGCAAGCTTGCCGCTATGCCACTGAATGCGCACTGAGACAGTCAAGACATTTTGAACGTAAATAAAACATCAACGTCTTCTGCACATAAGTCTTTCCACAGCCAGCGTGCGCAGTGAGACAGAGTACTTTTTCGCCTTGTCCTTTTTCAATAGCGCCAATAACTTCTGTAATGATTGCTTTTTGTTCGTCATTGGCCATGTTGAACATATGATTGAAGCACTCGCCTTGTTCCATTACGTCGTAACTATCTATGTTTGTTGACTGACAGTTCGGAATTGGAAGCCCTAACTCAGCACAACTTGTGTTGTGAGTGATCAATATATCCTCAATTTCAAGAAGACCCAGATTATACGCTGCTTGAGAGCACATATCACGAAGTAAGTCTTCGCACAGATGGTCTTTGAACTGTTCCCATAGTGCGTTGCAATTTGCGGGTATATTAATACCACAAATAATTCCAAAAAGCTGACGCAACTGTCTAGGAGACTGCGATGTAGTCGCTTCAGCAATAGTGTCTTGCCACTGGTTGTCATTACACACATACCTCTTGCGTTAGCGGTGGCCAAGAATGTTTCGTGAAGTATGCAATCAACTGTAAGAATATCTTCAAAACCCTTCGCACCTTTGACATGTAGTAGCAGGAGACGTAAATTAAAAAGTTCAACATTCTTTGGCGACACATTATAAAGGCGCGTTACGACCATTTGTCCACCACGCTGTCGTTTACGCCATTTTTTCCTGGTAGAGTCCCATGTGTAATTTTGCGGAATTTCAATGTATAGTAAATTGTTAGCATCAGTATCTCGTTGGTTAAGTGTGAAAAATGCCTCTAGTTTTGTTTGCTTTGGATTTGCTGCTGCGGCAGCTTCGTTGCCGTTTTGAAAGTATACAGTTTGTTGTTGCAGTAAGTGACAATCAAGACGTTCAATTTTGTGAGATTGATGATGCATCTCGTATTCGAAAATGCGCCAAGTGGCCTCTGTAGATCCTACATAACGACAACTGTCGAAAGAGTCAATTTCGTCAAATACGATCTGCGCTTGGTCGTCACGACTGAACTGTACGTTGGCGCAATCGTAACCCTTGTATATATATTTATACACATATTTGATTGACCTTACAGAGCTGCAAACTTCAGTGTTGATATGGCAGTTGAACTTTTGCAGGAGAAAAGGGTTATAAGGCACAACAAAGCGGTTGTCAACACTCTGACCACGAACATCAACAGTAACGCCTGTTTCACGTCTTCTATATCTTGCGCACCCAATGTGGTTCTCTTGCGTTGACTCGGAAAATTCTTTTGGGAACTTCTTGCTGCACTGGCCATCTGTCATACAAACTGAATTTGGGTTTAGAGAGCCGCACGGGCCGTGAATCATATGGCTTTTAACTTTGTCATGAAGAGAGGGATGTAGCTCAATATCAGGTATTTCTGCAGACACGTACTTGTCGATAACATCTACCTTGCGGATACGATCTTCTTCGTCTAAAGTGATAAGGATATAGGCGTGCGGGAGTCCACGCTTTTGGAACTTAATTGTATAAATCAGAGCAGCCACTTTGCCAAAAATTTGATCTTTCGTAATGTTGTCAATAAGTTCATTCAGTTTACAGTGAAAGACGCGGACGACTAAGTCTGGACGGTAATGTACCGACTCGCCAATTGTTAAGTTGTCAATGATTTCAGGCCACTTCGGGTTGCATGTCATAGTGACGAAAAGCGATGGCTTCCCAAACTTTTGCACTATTGCCATTGCATCTAAGTAGTTTTGATTCATATTACGTGGTGAGCCGATGAAAGATGACGGCAAAATTACTTGGCGGCCGATTTGAACATTTTCTTCCCTTGCCCTTCTATTGACATAGTCGGTTATGTTGAGGTAGAGATCAGCTCGTAATTGTGACTGGTGCTTCCGAATGAAATCTAGTCGTGTACCTTCTATCCTGACATACATATCCACCAACCATTGCAGATAAAGCTTCTGTGAACGGTGCAAAATGCTGAATGGTTCGCGAATTGCAAGACGGTATGATGCATATTGTAACATGGTTAGCTTTTGACGAACAGCTGTTTGATGGGCGGCATCGTGAGTCAAGTCAATGTGCCATCCAGAATCGCCATGGGGGAACAACAATGGATAAGCCAGTGGGTCAAGGGATGGCTAAAAACGGAAACTCTTCGAACACCATGAGACTTGTGCCATATGATAAGGTTGCGCTCGCCAGGTGGTGCACCATCTACAGCTTTAAATATAGTGGCGACATCAGTTTGAACGGCATCGTTGAATCTTCTATGATCGTCGTTTCGGTCTCTCTTCATGAACATACAGATGTCAGTTTCTACGCCATTATTTTCGTCACGACTTAATTCGGCCATAGTTTTGAATGACTGGACGAAAGGGTTTACATTTTCAAGATACGATGTCAACTCTCTCATCAAGGCCTCATCACACTTTTGGTTGGCGGGCATTCGCATTCGTTGCTGAACGGCAGTGTCAACATCGTAAATGTAAATTTGTGCATACTTAGCAGTTTGCCCAGGTGATGGTGCAAGAGTGCCGACGCGGTGATAGAACGTATCATGGATTTTGAAGTTGTAGACACCGTTAGTTAAAGATTCGTCTAGTTTAGCTTCAGAGCTGATCATGGCAAGAGCAGCGTTATAAGAGCGAATGTGTTTGAGGTAGTTTTGTGATTGCTTGCGAATAGAAGCATTCGGATGATGAATGTTTTCGATTAGCTCTTGAATGAATTGTGACGGTATAAATGGTGGCAAAGATACTTTACCCTTGTGGCAACACAGGGAAAAATTTGAAGCATTCCGGCCGGTTTTCTCCTTCTCAAAATGCCTCGCTGTACAGGCAACACAGGTCATTGATAGAGGGCCAATTGAGAACGAAAAGTCGTTTTGGGGTAGTGTTAGGGCGCATTTGTAACCTAATAGTTGAGGTTGTCCAGGTTCATGTGTTGACTGTGATGAGTTAATTAAGTCTATTACGCGCCACTGTTCTGTAGCTGCGGTCGTTATCACGATTACGCCTCCTTTCTATGTTTCGTTGTCGTCGCGTCGGAGGCATTTAAAAGAAAAAACAACAAATAAACAAATTATAGCTACACAAAACAACGATAAATGCACAAAATTTATGTTACTATTATGTTAACACGATCCGTCATAGAGACACAAAACAACGAAAAATACACAAATTTAAGATACAACCATACTAACACGATCCGTCTTGGTGGTTATGTTTACACAAACTCAAATAGTAAATAAACGTAATCAATGCGTTTCATTGAATTGAAAAATAAATAACAGCAATTAAATTATACAGCTGATCAAAATTAAATTATACAGCTGATTAAAATGTAAACAATTATATTCTTCATAAGAATAACATGGGAACTTTAAAAACCACTGGGGCAGAGCCCAAGGGAATTATTCAAAAATATAAGGCCAGTTTGCAAATCTACGCGACACGCTCTTTCCAATGAGACGTCAATGGATAAAATCGGTTAAGAAATGGCGGAGGAGTTCAACCGACAAATTTTCATGTAGCGTATTAATTATATAGATAATAATAATTATTATAATTATCCCTTACCTATTGAATTATTCTTAGAATTATATGTAGGGTGCATACTCTAATACCTCACTCAAAATCATTAGTCACTAAATAAATAATGCTTACATTATTGCGATCACTATTTTTCGCACACTTATTATTATTATAATAACGTATTATTATATACTACGTAACGTCTATTCCCTCTCCACGCTCTGACTTGTGTCTACGCAAAATGTTTGCGTGATGCGAGATTTTAGAAACATAGCCAAGCAAAAGTGCCCAACGGTCCAATAGAAGTTATGACTTCAAAAATATGACTGGAAAGATCTGGTCTCGATCCATGCAACGGCATAACTCACTTGTTTGTCAAACAATATTTTAGTATATGATAAAGTAAGAGGAAAACTCCGTTTATTTCTTGCAGTCACGAGGCAGACTAACAATTTTGTCATGTTTTAAATTTTTGTGTATTTTTTACGAGATAGTTATAATGTCATAGTGCAATATACCAAATTAATTGCCAGAATGTCCTGAGTACAATGATATATAATATGACATACTTACTATTGTTTTTGATGCACCAGTTTTGATTTAAACGAATCGACTAGACGCTCATAGGGTTTAAGCTTATACAGGAGTACTGTAAGATCGACACAATCAAACGCTTTTGAGAGGTCACACATTGGATATATGCATGTTCTTATCCAGCGAGCGAGTTATAGCACCAAGTATATTATACAGTATGTAGAAGATTCTGTAGAGAGGTCTTTCCGGATTCCAAACTGGCTCTATCTTAAAAGGCTCTCCATTGCAGGACTCGAAACCCTAGAGCCAACACTTCACTCGCTTTACCATCTTACATACCACCATACTTTACCATCTTTGGTTCTTTCCTGATCTGTAATGGCAATTTATTAAATATTTTTCTACCAATGTATAATATAAAAGAAGATTTTTTTGAAGGAAATTTTGTCAACTTTTGATCTATTTTAAACGATATAAAGAAATAATAGTAATCATATGGTTGAATGGTTTACACATAGTTGTAATTACATTTAATAAATTAAAGTTAATTTATTCAGGTCAGTTTGAATAAGTTTATTTTAGGCACATTTCATTTGGATAGTTTTTAAATAGCTGTTTTCCTTGTCAATTTTACTTTCTGTTTAACGGTGCATAGTATACAAGGTGACTATTTTAAGTGTACCACCTTTGGTACATCAGAAGCGACAAGATTTACAGGAAACTTTAAATGGGGGACTTCACCTACTTTTTAGTGGCCATTAAAAATATTAATTAGAAATTTCGAAAATATGCCGCCATTTTCCAACATGGCGGCCAACTTTCAAATTTATTATGGAAACCCCTATTTTTTTATGGCGGATTTTCGTTTTGAATGCTATTTTAAGACTTTTTTATTCTTGGTTTTAATTTTGATAAACTTAAACCATTTAGCCTCTAGGAGCGCTGAAGGTTTCAGAAGCTCTTGTTTCAATAATTTATTAAAAATTCTTATTTTCCAATTGCAAACAATAAAATTCAAGACACCCTATAAGACCCTAAACTTAAATTGAAAAAACAATCGAATTGATTTTTTAAGTAACGTTTACAATAAAAATAAACCCTAATAGATTACAATAATTTGTATTATTAGTACTAAATACCAAATGATGAAACAAACTGTAATAAAAGTTCCTCAACCTCATTTCCACGTTAAAGAGTTCTAGTTGTTTTTTAGCGTCAGTTTACTAAGAATTGCGATTTTTCATTGAAAAGTACTCAACCAATAAAACAATTTTGCAAGAAAGTTTGTGCTCTATTGTTTTTACTAAAATAGTTTTCTCACTATTCACGTTCTACAGTTATTTAAAATAAAATAAAAGGCAGAAATCTAAATAATGACTTCAAATTGTAAAATTTTTAATGTACATACATTCAATCCTTTTGCACATCAATCTTCTATGTTAAATCTTTTATCATTAAACATTTCAAGAAGAGAGAAACAGTTTTGTTAAAATGTTTCACAAATGGACTCTTTTGTCTGATTGAAGCACAAAGTACTGTATTTATAGAGCCCTATAAAGCGGTACATTTTGTTGAAAATACTTGCCTGCCTATTTTACTCCATTTTTCACTGTAACACAATGCATTTTAATTTATTATTAGATTTAATTACACATAAATATTACACTTTTTATAAAGTCTAAAGTTAAATTATGAAAAACTCCTTTGAAACATTTACACATTTTTTTAAGTTTCTGGTTTGATTTTCTTTATTTTGTGTTTTACGAATCATTCATATTATAATATGTATAATAACCTACAAAACCAACATACTTTGCAGTGTTTAATATTTAAAATCTATCCTTTCTGTAGAAACATAAAACTTGTAATAATATTTATTCCGCTTCATTGAAATTATTAATGTTATACAACACTTGTGCAAAATTAATATAATGTAATAATTAATTATAAACTATAATAACTATATCACCTACCTAAACCGCTAACGTGAGTTGAGCGAATTTCTAAAATTAGGTGAATTTATTCGAGGGTTTCGACAAACTATTTGGGAAATTAGTCTACAAGCGAATAGCTGCCTGTGTGTACAAAATATAATAGTAAAATTGTTTGCACATCAGCCTCCAACTCCAGTTCACGGACTGCTTTGATCGGGGAAAAATTCGCTTAAGTCAAACTTGCGGCCTAGGATTTTGGGGACTGCTTCGCTTTGCTCGCATTGCGCAGAATTTGCATTCAACATAAGCTGCTCTAAGGTAAAAAAAAATCCCCTCGCAGATTTATACCAAGTACTTTTATGGTCTTTTGCATTTTATATTTAAAAATAAAAATAACACTATTTTCACTCACATAAGTTTAATTTTATCAAACGCGTTTCAACAACAAAGTCGTCATCCTCAGTGATACATGAGCTACAACTGACAGATTATAACTCAGCTTTACGTTTTGATAGATTTTGGGGAAACCAGTTACGCTATAACATCGAGTAAAACAACAAAATGTGAAGAATAATCTCCTATGTATTTGTTTACAATTTTTAGTTAAACCCCTAAAACGTGATTTGGGACCATGATCGGTGGTCATATACTACTCCCGAACTTCGATCTCACCATAAGTGTCCGTCTACGGAAATTCTCTAACAAGTTCCAAACAATCCGAATCTGTTAAAAATGATTTAAAAACTTAACCATTTCAGCCACTGAGTTAGGAATCCTGTATAAATTGATTGGCTCAGAATAGAAAACTTTAATAAAACAAATAAAAATTTCTATTTAGTAAACGATGGTAGAGGCTCCCTCCTAGTTTTGTATACTTACATCTTCATACTAATCATAGAAGCTGTGAGAAGTGCCATCATTTAAATTTTGTCTACTACATTTTAATATAAGTTATACAGTAAATTACTTTTACATTTTGTTTCTATAATTTTCTGTACGAAATAATAAAATTAGTTTAATAGAAAACCGAGGTTATTTGTAACATCTCGACTTAAGACCATGTTGAACACTACTGTTGCATCGATTCAGAACAATTTGTGGTTTCTAGCGGAAATATGTTTTAATTAGTTTTATAACTTTATTAAACAGTTGGTAAACGTTCTTCGATTACAAACTGATTGACAGCCGTGCTTGAGTTCTGGTTAGCTAGAAACGTTCGACGTCACTATAGTTAGGAACAAATAGATCCACATCCACAGGACATATTCTTGTTAAAACGTAGGAGTAGTTTTTCATTGAAGTTATTAAATGGTTAATCTTTTGTTCATTCTCGTTAAATCAGCAAAAATAAAGAAAAAACGATTGTAAATAGAAAAAAGTAAAATATTTGCTAAAATCAACTCCTATAAAGCGAGTGTATTACCGTAAGTAACTAATACTTTAATATTTGATTTCACATTTTTATAATCTGCAGTACAAGCTAAGATTATACTTTTGTGTTGTGTTTAAAGTCTTATGAAGTTGATTTTTTGTATAGTTATATAACTAATGTAGGCTAAAATTATAAGTTTTGTGAGGTTATAAAATGAATACAACTTTAAAATACAACCTTTTATCATCAATATATTCATTTATACAAATTCAAAGAAATTCATTTAAGTTCAGAAATATTCGTAAAACTTCTTATAACATTTAAAGCTATCCAATTATTAATTTTTTCATTGTAATATTAATAACTTCTAAATCATTTGATATAACTATATTAAATAAAATGCAATTAAAAGATAGTTTTTATCTTTATTTTGATATAACATAATAATGTGTATGAATACAACATCTTAATAAAAAGGTATGCAGTTTTGTAATGCTTATAATTGTACACATTTACTATTTAAACATTATCACAGCATAGTTATTTAGACCTAGATAAAGTTTGTATTTTTATAGATTTTTTATGTATATCTTATGCGTATCTAATAAATCTGCCTGTTATTTTTCATTGGGCTTACTAGTGATTACATATTATGTATGTATAAACAAAGATAGATTATATTTTGTTTACATTTTTGGTACTAGAATTAAACGTTTGTGGGATTTTATCTAAAACAAATAATATAGGATATTATTCTGCACATTTTGATATTTTTTACCTTATAGATAGTCTGGTTCCCCCAAAAATCGGTCTAAACGTAAATTTGTAATAATTAAATTAGCATTAAACATCTAATAGATCTGACAGGTCCTAAAATGCATATATTTATATTCCAGGCCGAATAGCTGAATAATGTAATAATATAAAATTTTCTTAAAAAATGGGTTTAGGTTTTTTTATTTTTTATGTGTATTTGTTTATTTATTCATATTTCAACTGAATAAGAAACCCTTCTATTAATTTATTCCTATTAAATAATTAACACTTGTAAGACATATAACCCAATGGTTATTTCCTATCACTATTGTCCATCAAATCTGAAGGCTTTGTTCTTTTCAGTCTTCTTTCCACCCCAGTTACAACCAACAGTCCTCGTTCCTCAATGCGTTCATGGTGCACGACGCGTAGTCTGTGCTTCCCCGATTGCTTTTTGATTTCATCTCTGAGTGAGTCTATTGGGATCCGATGATTGATTTTACTATTTGTAAAGTCAACATTAACTGATTTTTCTTCATTAAACATACGCGTAATTTTTTAGACAATTTTTGTTTACTCTCTAATAGAGTCACTTAGGTAACATAAATTCGATGATTTTAGATCATTATATACTCTTTTCCTAAACAATTTAAAAACAATATTGCTATATCAGAGTATAATAATGTCATTAGAAAAAAAACCTAAACAAAATCATAACGAACATTTAAATAGGTTATAAACTCTGTATATGAGAAAGTTTTTGAAATTGAAGTTAGAAATAGTATATTAATTTTATTGATTAAGATTTAATTTAATTGTGTAACAAAAATCTATTAATGTTTTCTAACCTTTTTACCATAATAATTAAGTTTTTCTTCAATTTAAAAAAATAGTATCAATTTCTAAAATAGCTAAAGAAGGTCATTTTGCCTAAAATATAAGTAAAATAACTTTTTTCTAACTATACAAACTCGCGTGGTCTTTACATGGTTTTGAACTGGAGAACTTTAGCTTTATAAATAGATACTATTTCCACTTGTGCGCTGTATTTCTATGCAGGAGGCATATAGGCCTACATTTATTTTATCCATTCAAAAATCTAAAAGGAAATATATTTACGTAATGTGAGTTTCAATTTGTACAGTCTCTTTGCATAGCAAGTAGACCCATGCGTAGAATATAGATATATATATAAGGAACATTATGTAAATAAGGAAAACTATCTGGTCACTCTGATACTACGAAAGGTTTTAAAATAGCCATGGGATTTACTAGACCAACTGGAGGGTGTTATTTGTACATATGCATAAGTACAAATAGTTCTATTTGTACTAGTATCAATAGTATCAAATAGTATCTTAGCTAACTTAAAAGATTTGCAATCATACGTAAAGTTTGTAAATGAAATTCAGGGCATGTCTAGAAAAAAATGAAGCGATTAAGAATATAAAAATATGCAATCGATTGTTTGCAACAGAAACCATATTTATGGCCAAATAAATCGACTATTTGCACAATATAAAATACTTCAGAGTACACTAATATGTGTAACTAAATTGGAGAGATTCCATGATATGAATACCAGACCTTGTTAATTTTCAACTATAATGTGGCCTTTGTCGATTAGATTACAATGGATTACGAGAAGTCGATATGTATAATACATCGTTAACAACAGTTTAAATATATAGTTAACTAATAATTTGAATACTACTTTATGTTGTAACGTTTTATGGTATGGTATTTCTATGTAGCAAGTCAGATTAAACTTATGATTTATTTGGTAAAAACAATTATTATATTAAATTTAATTTATATTTTATATAGAATGATATTTTAAATATACTTGCCATTTTCTTGACTTTAATTTATTTTTATTAATCTCTCAAGTAAATTCTCACAATTACACTTCGTAGAGTTTTAACTAGTACCAATATACATAAGTTGAGTAAAAGTTCAGGTATGCTTAGACTATTCTTTTGTAGACCTAATATAATGTATGTAGGATGTATTTTGAGTTATTAATATGATTTTATTACCGTTCCTGAAATAATTATTAATAGTTAGACTAGTACCAATTAATAGTGGTTACCTGACTATTTGTATTAACAAATGCTAAAACGTACATTACAAATTTATTTAGAAACCCTTTTGCTGTGATGCTTTCTTTATAGATTGTTTACCATAGTATATACAATTGTCAAACTAGTAAATTGTTTAATACGGTAATTCCGTTTAGTGCTAAGAAACACTGCATTATGTACATTGTCCTTGTACCTTAAGCGGAAAGGTAATTATTGTATCACTAAAAGCTAATTTGAGAATTATATAGAATTCCAAATACATTTTATTACACTGCTTTAGAAATATTTATAATATAAATTATTTGTATTAACTTATACTCGATGTATTATTGGTAAACATTTGTTTTTAGATATTTGCTTCATAATTTAAACATTTATAAAAAACAATTCAGAAATTAATCCAATAAATGGGTGAGTAAGGTTTTTTTAAATCTATGCGACTTTATCATGTAATGTTGTTTTATTTGAGATTAATGTTTTCGGGAGATTACTGAGAGAACACTTTGCATATGTTCTGAATTTATAAAGGATCTTTTGAATTATAATATTTGCAAGTCTTGGGGGCGTCCACCAGGTCCAACTAACTATGGACCAATGTTTAACTTGGCTAGAGAAGTACTCCAACAACAGAGACAATTACAGAGACACAGTTTTCTTAGTCAAAATCAAGTTTAATAAATTAATGAACTCTCCCTCTTCAAACTCTTTCAATACCAGAGGATATCTTGACAAATCTACCTGAATCAATTATAGGTTTCTCACCTTATTTTTATACAAACACTACACTGACAAATGATTTGAATTAATAGTTATTGAAATGATCTAATACCTGAAATTAAACTGACAAATTATTCCCTTTATTTATGATTCATCAGGTGCTCTTAAAACATTAAAAGTACTTAAAACATTAAATTATTTAGGATGTTGACACTCTCTTAACATATTGAATAACCCATTCTACATTTATACAAACACATAATATTTCTACCTTAAACTCTGACCACTAATTTCTCCTTTTCAACACCTTGATTCTAACTCTTTCACGGAATGATTGAACCCGCTCATGTATATAAATATATGTAATTCATTACTTATGAATTTGAGTGTTAAGTCATTAATACACTCAGAATGGTCAGTAATTAATTAATAATTCTATAATATTTAATTGTTTGGTATATGATTCAATGTTAGTTCTAAACCTCGAAGTCTGTCATTACAAAATAATATTTAGTTAAATTCAATTTACTCACATATTAATCTCCTTCCTTTACACAACACCACTCTCTACAAGATTTCAAATAATAATTACACCCACGCACTCGCACACACTATTTTTACCGAATTTCTGTTGACGAATTACTTCCGAACTTTACTTTTACTACCGATTACATGTGTTTGGTTTTTTTGTATGCTATTTTTTCTTTTGTTGAATTTGATGTCTTTACCCCTTAAAGAACAGTTATTAAAGACATGCGTTATTTCTCTCTTCCTCCCCTCTTTTTCTTTCCACGTCTCGTTGTTTCCTCACTATTGGTTGATTTCTGAATTTTGTCACAATTTGATTGGGCCACTCGATTTCGTTTAGGTTGCTTTTATTATGGTTCCACCTGGAAAGTATAGTTAGTTCATTGTCCTCGGTCGATTAGACGCGTGCTATAATGCTTAGTTTGCGTTTACGTTTGCAGTTTTATTTTTCTGTCCTGAGCTATGTTCTGTAAAATTACTTTTGTTTTAAATATTCTTATTGAATTTATTTATTTATTTTATTTCTGCTTTATTTTATTTTATTGTAAAGTGGTTGGGGTGAGTTATTAACCCCAACCCTTACAGGTGATACCTAAAATTTAAATTACTGTACTACTAGTAGTTCTGTGAACAGTAGACCTCGCTCGTTGAAATAACAAATGTGGTTTTGAGTTCAGGTTAAAAATAGTGTGCCAGTAAGGAAGTAAGCACAAGGTTTAGCCAGTGAAACTTTATTTTGCAATTCCCGCAATTCCGGGATTTCTAGTTCTCGTTTTTTTCTTTTCTTGAGCTTTAACTGCTAAAGATTTTCTTTTAGAGGCATTGTGTTTTATTTAGGTTAGTAATGCGTAAGATAGCTAAAAATATCGTGTTATAGAGGGACAAAATATAATTAAATATTTACATACTTAAATAACTAAAACTTAACAATGTATTTACAGTTCCATAACTTCCATATCATATTCCAATATTAGAAATAATGAAAACAAACGATGTTAAAACGTCGTGATAGTGATCTCAACCCATGTATCAACACTTCCCACGGTGTCCAACGGTCATTTTTTGTATGTACTTTATCGCCGAGAGGTTTCATTTGTTTCATCTCATTTTGTAATTCAAGTAAAGCTAAGACAAATACTTTTTTTGAAATGTACATTCATAATTTACAAGTATACAGTTTAATTCTTTGATTTATTCTCTACACTTTCTTATCCTCTACACTTTTGTATTATTATATGTCATTTTTGGGCAAAGGATATATTCATAAATTGCTATTCAAAACAGGCCTAGTTTTGTTAGAAGTCTTGTAGTAGGAACATAAAAACTGGTGTTACATAAAATTACACAACTAATACGTTTAGCAAATCAAATACGTTTCAATGACAAAGTTGCCATCTTTAGTAATGCACGAGCTATAATAATTAAACAATTACTAACCTAACAGTTTATCACGATCGGTATTTATACAAAACTAAAAACGGGCGCGTCTTAACGTTACAATAGTAACCTGTTAACAATTAGCTTTATTTTAACTAGCCTAAAATGAATTATATAATTTTAACAAAATGCTAAACTTATTGCAATACATTATTATTATGTATATTGTTTTCAAAAATATATAATTTTCTTTAAATCTAATTCTTCATTTAAAATTTTTCCCTTACAATTTTAGATATCTATGTACATATTTTATATACGTAGTGGAAGTAAACCTGTTTTAAAACATAATTTTAAGTTTAAAATAAACTAATCACATATATTATTTCTCAAGGCCATTTTTTTGTCGGTACGCCATAACTTCCTTAATACATCATCAAATTACATGAATGTGGCATCATTTTAAAGCTTTCCATAACCGCTACACCGGAAAAATATACAAAATACAATTGTAAGAAAAAAAAAAGAAATAGAAAATCCGAAAGTAACAGTGATGTAAGATCAAGTAAGTTGTAGGGATATTTTCCTTGCGTTGGCAACACTGATAATAATAATACCCAGCTGGAGAGCTGCTGTTACGCCCCTACATTGCTATTTTTAATTAATTATATATTTAGTATCGTATAGTACACGCACTATATGATACTAAATATACGGTGTGTACTTCAATTAAGTGAGATTTAAGTAAGTTAGAATTCGAATGCTTCGCACGGGTCAGCTAGTAGTTTTTAAAAACCAAAATATTTTATTTGAATATTTATTTATTTTTTTATAATTGCAATAGCCTAATTTTCATAAATGTTTGACCTTAAGAAATTTATGGTCATCATAAGTTGGTTAGAAAATTCAATGATTAAAATAATTCCAATCAATTTATGAATTTTAATATTTATTATTTTTAACTATTTTCAATTATACGTAAAAGGCATTCATTTACAAAATCTGTCTGAGATTTAACTAACTATATAAGACATTGTAAACCTAATTTAAACATTACTACAATACATAACATTATAACATTTTAATTGATTACTTAACTATCAAACCCCAACAATTAAAATAAATATATAATAAAAAATATAAAGCACTAAATCACTATAAATATAAAACAAAAGTAATATATAGTCTAACGCCACAATAAACCGTTAAAGTTTTAATTAAATTCCAGAATAAAGTGACGTCAGAACTTTGCTTACGTTACAGTATTCATGTGCAACATCAAACGCAGTAAATATATGTCACCAGCCGTAATATGTAACAAACTTTGATAAAAGGCTAACTTATTAAGGCTCTTAACTTAAGTGTGTATAATGAATAAGTGCTTAAAGTTACTATTTGAGTAATTTTAAAGCAGTGAAACTATAGCTTTTGATATTAACGTTCCTGTTAATAACCCCGTATGTTGACCATATTCTATCCTTAAAACTAACATTTTACATCAAATAATTTCTTAGCGCAACTTTACATAGATGTAGAAAATTCCCTAACAGTGTTTATATGCATTGAGATTTTAAATTGCATAGAGTTTTTCATGTATCCACAGCTTCATTGTAATCGTTTGTTAATGGCAAACAACACGGTTTGCATACAAGTGAAAAATAATTAGAATTAATCTTACTACTCATTATTTAGGAATACGGTAAAGGTTGTGTATGCAGAATGATTTTAAGCTAGGTTAAAGGAATACTACTTTAGTATACCCCTTAGATAACCAATTTAAATAAAAGTAGAGACAGTGTTTTATTTTAATTTTCGTGGTAGTATTTTATACTAATTATGTAACATTTTGGTAGAAATAAATTGTTTCAGATCACAATTAAATGGAGGAGAAGATAATTTAAAAGGTAATAATCGATCTACTGTAATTATATTCTAGAAAAATATATTGGATTCGCTTTCTATAATAATTATGCTTCGGAAGTAAAACTGTTTTTAAAACGGATGCATTCTATAAAATATTATAAGCCTGTTCAAAACCTTTCCTCGTGTTATAATAATGACTACTGCATAACTATATTTTAGAAAATTGGAAAGATAAGCTAATACAGTGACACTTAAATTTGTTGTGTTAGTGATCAATACACACCAATCATGGTCCCCAAAAGCACGTTTTGGGGTGTCATTAAAAGTAGTATATTTATAATTTAAAATAAATGTGTAACACATTATATACAATTTAGAATAGCATGCATCCTTTTACAGACAAGGTGGCCGATAGTAAAATTATGAACAAAAATATGTCAAAATTTCGTTAATATTACTGGAAGAAATCAGACTGCGCGGTTGTGTTCAATAATAAATATACAGTTTAAGTTTAATTATTTATTGTGTTTTACTTTGATTTTCACTAGCTACTGTAATAACAGCAGTAACTATTTTCATAACGTACCGTAAAAATCAGCAATCTGAAAAATATATTCATATGTAAATTGAATTAGAATAAAGTAAGAAAGTGTTTGGAAAATAACCGCTTCTTTACGGTGGATGATTCAGCACTTTACTGTCTACTGTTTTAAAATTAATGGGGAGTGGATTTTTTCCCCTTGGTAACTTACGTCTGCATATAATGTGTGTTATTTATTTGCCAAAAAGGCAAACGTTAATATTGTGTGTTATAATGAAAAAATTCAAAAATAGTTTGTCTAATTTAATAATTTAAAACTGAAATTTAAATACAGAGTGTCCATAAGTACTTTAATATTTCTGTTACTGACAGAACAAATTTTTAGTAATATCTGAACCTTATTGATTTTTGGCAGCTTGGATGCGGGGGCAATTTCAAATGTAAAGGTTTAGACCATCAAAGTTTAGGAAAACGATTGAACTTGATTTTTATTTTATTATCTTCACTTTTAAATGTAACTAAAGTTATATCCTGTTTTAGTAAGATTTTTAGAATGTACTTGAAATTTTTTTTTTGGTCTAATTATACAAACATTGACGAAATAACCTTTTTTTACTCTGAACGACCTACTTATTCCTACTACAACAAATGAATAACCGGTTTTTATATAATAATATAAATATAATTCTCCAGAACGGTGTAAATTACTTTGAAACGAAGCAAGATACTAAGCTCTAGTTTGCGCCACTCAGTTTCTCTTTTAATGAGCTTTACAATGGTGTATTGCATGACATATCTTTACCTTTAATGTGTTAACCCCACCCCCACCCCCTTAAGACCCAAAATTCATAGTGTCAGATTGTGTATAACACAAGATATAAAGTATACACAGTTGTTAACTTCTTCTCAGTAACACAAATAATGAAGTGGGTTAAATGGAACTTATAAACACTGTATATTTTCCAAGCTTTTTTTTTTATGAACAAGTTTGACACGTTTTAGATGAACACATTATGAACTCCATTGTATATAACATTGTTAAAACATTGTAATCACAATGTATTTGACAAAACAAAATTTGTGTTGACAGTTTATATGGTCACACGTGTCACACGTTTTAACAATGTATATATATATATATATAAACATCAGTAAGACATTCCCTTTAATTGATTAGCTTTAAGCTTTCTGACAACAAAAGGATGCTATATTTCATAATATAAAATGAATAGTAAAGTGTATTGTGTTTTATATTATCCTACGCGTGTTATCCTCCTGGGCGTTATCTGAAATTATATTAAACTTGAGTTGCACATAAGTTATTCAAATAAAAATATAACGCTAATTTAATACTTTGCTTTTCATTATTATAGTTGAAAATTCAATTTGACACTAAAGAATTCCATTGTATAAACAGTACCTGGTAAACAACTAATAAAAGGTTAAATTTAAAAAAATAGAAAATGAAATTGAGGTATTCAAGATATGTATTGAAGAACAGAAACGTATAATTTTAAAAATACCTTTAAGTGTTAGTTTTCATAGGTTTCATACAGGTTAATATACCTCTTATAGTTTAAATTTAAATTTAATAAAGCTTAACTTTTGGTAAAATTTAAAACAAATTTATGTAAATATAATGAAACATATGTGAAATTCAAATATTTAGTCCCTTACGGACCTTGAGCCGAAAATGCATGCAACGCCACACCTTTGTTTTTTTTATTATCAGTTTTGGGTTAACACTTTTGAACTTTTAAAAGATCAATTATCATGGTGTTGATTTAAGTGTCCTTAAAGTAAATAAAAGTTACTTTATATAAATAAAAATTTGAATTAAATATACATCAGAAAATTAAATACATAATTCAATTTGTAGTTTATGATGATCTATTGCTTTGCAATTTTAATTTTTAAACTGTTAACAAAACGTAGTTTAATACTGCGAAGTCCGGCTGTTGAACCAGATTAAGTCTTGTTTTAAATTTGCATCGATTTAGGTATGGCTGATGGCCCTGTTTATTAAACACAATGTATTGACTTGGATATAAACACAATGAGTTTTAAATTTAGAACTGTTTACTTTGAATAAGCTGCTCTTGTTGGGTGTACAGTAAGTAAAAGCTAATGTTATAATGTAACCTATATTTGTTGTATTTTAAAACACTTCATTACAACATTTATAAAGTTATTAAAATGTTCAAGATATTTTAAAGGTCCATACAATCCTTCTCGCACAGTAAATATAATGAATTACACAGCTTAGGAATCAGATTCAGATTAAGAAGCCAAAGCATTTCAAGACACCCAATTATTAACACTTTTTAATTTAAATGATGCGATAAACACATAAGTGTACAGTCTTTATACATTGAATACATTTTAAACAATTATTTTAAAATTATTATGTCCTATGAATGGTGATACTCTTAGTTTCTATTATTGTATATTTAAATGTTTATATTATTATTACTACTATACTAAAAACTTATACTTATAAACAAATTATAAAAGTCAGATGATTAATACAAACAATAAATCCTTTTGAGTGTAGATATGCAAACATAATCGGGAAACAAATAACTGAAAATTCAATCGGTAAATATATTAGTTAATTGTATTTACTTACTTCTTTGAAGCAAACAAATCGTGGAACTTTTTGTATCTAAAGTAAAAGTATATTTTTAAAATTTTTAACTGTATAAACTTGAATAAAATATTTGCAGATTAAATTCTGTAAAACCTCGATATGTTGTTTTAACAATGAAATTAAGAATTTGTATTATATTTTTTGTTTGTAGCTTTATTATAAAATTATGAGACTTCAACGAGTTCGAAGCTTTTAATAATAATAAAATTAATTAAAAATATAAAAATAATTTCAAACAAAAAAGTAACTTCATAAATTTGTTTGGCACCGACTTCATAAATTTGTTTGTATCGGCTTTGAATAAATTACGTTTGCTTAATATACCTACTAATTATTTTTTACTTTTTAGTTTCAGCATTTTTTTGTTTTTGTTTTTTTGAAGTTGGTTTATTTTTTTCAAAAATTTATTATTTTTTTATTTTTAGAGCGATGTGCAGATTAAAGAAAAAAATGTATTTCCTAAAAGGTGTTTATGAATTTGTATTTACTGTATAGGGGCCTAATGCGATTTAAGTAATACGTTTTTTTTTAATTATTTTTTATTATTGTAATAAAAAAAAGTTATAAAAAACAGCTAAAAAGCTATAAAGACTGGTATAAAAATGTTTCACTTACTTACCTGAACTATAGGCCTAAGTCTTTTACGACATTTATAAATTTTTTTTACTTATTTACATGATGGATGGGTATGACAGAAAAACAAGTTTCTCTTATTTACCTGACCGAAGACGGGTACAACAGCAATACAAAATTTCGTATGACAAAAATATAAGCATCTGTTCCTTATTTACATGACCGAAGCCGGCTATGACAGCAGCTGTAATAAGTTTTCCTTATTTAACTGACCGAAGTCGGGCACGACAGCTATAAAAAGTTTTACTTATTTACCTGAACTAAGCCTGGTACGACAGCTAAAAATAAAAGTGTTTCTTATTTACTTGACCGAATCCTAGTACGGCAGCTATAAAAAAGATTCACTTATTTACCTAAACTAAGTACCGGTATGATACGACATCTATAAATTATTTAACTTATGTATGTCAAATATAACCATCTGTTCCTTATTTACACGACCGAAGCCGGGTACGACAGCAGTAATAAGTTTTCCTTATTTACCTGACCGAAGACGGGTACAGCAGCTATAAAAAAATTGGTATGACAAATATAAATATCTGTTCCTTATTTACATGACCGAAGCCGGGTACGACAGCTATAATAAGTTTTCCTTATTTACCTGACTGAAGCCGGGCACAACAGCTTTAAAAAGTTTTACTTATTTACCTGAACTAGCCTGGTACGACAGCTAAACAAATGTGTTCCTTGTTAACCTGACCGAATCCTGGTATGACAGCTATAAATAAGTTTCACTTATATACCTGAACATAGCCGGGTACAACAACTGTCGCAAAATATTTCAAAATTCTTTCTAATTTCAAATCTAAGGCCTATGAGCAATAGGCTATGTGTACCAAATTCGATGTTCCTAGGCCATATGGTTTTTGAGATATAAAACAAACAATATTGATGGTTTCAGGGGTTGTTTCAACCCTTAAACGCGAAATATTTTAAAATCCTTTCTTAGTGCGCCTCTAGCACCTATGAGCAATAAAATTTGGGTACCAAATTCCACGTTCCTAGGCCGTATGGTTTTTGAGATATAAAACAAACAATATTTATGGTTTTAGGGGTTGTTTATTCAACCCTTAAACGCGAAATATTTCAAAATTCTTTCTAATTTCAAATCTAAGGCCTATGAGCAATAGGCTATGTGTCCAAAATTCGATGTTCCTAGGCCATATGGTTTTTGAGATATAAAACAAACAATATTGATGGTTTCAGGGGTTGTTTCAACCCTTAACCACAAAATATTTCAAAATTCTTTCTTAGTTTAAATCTAAGGCCTATGAGCAATATGTGTAGTAAATTCGACATTCCTAGGCTATATGGTTTTGAGATATAAAACATACAATATGTATGGTTTTATTGGTTGTTTCAACCCTAAACGCGAAGTATTTCAAAATTCTGTTTAAGTTCAAATCTAAGGCCTATGAGCAATATGTGTAGTAAATTCGACGTTCCTAGGCCGTATGGTTTTTGAGATATAAAACAAACAATATTGATGGATTCAGGGGTTGTTTCAACAATTAAACGCCAAATATTTAAAAATTCTTTCTTAGTGCAAATATAAGGCCTGTGAGCAACATGTGTACTAAATTCCACATTCCTAGGCCATATGGTTTTTGAGATATAAAAAAAAACAATATTTATGGTTTAAGGGGTTGTTTCAACCCTTAAGCGCGAAATATTTTAAAATACTGTCTTACTGCGCCTCTAGCACCTATGAGTAATAAAATTTGTGTACCAAATTCCACGTTCCTATGCCATATGGTTTTTGAGATATAAAACGAGCAATACTGATGGTTTCAGGGGTTGTTTCAACCCTTAACCACAAAATATTCAAAATTCTTTCTTAGTTCAAATCTAAGGCCTATGAGCAATATGTGTAGTAAATTCGACATTCCTAGGCCATATGGTTTTGAGATATAAAACAAACAATATGTATGGTTTTAGGGGTTGTTTAAACCCTAAACGCGAAATATTTCAATATTCTTTTTAAGTTCAAATCTAAGGCCTATGGGCAATATGTGTAGTAAATTCGACATTCCTAGGACATATGGTTTTTGAGATATAAAACAAACAATATTGATGGTTTCAGGGGTTGTTTCAACCCTTAAACGCGAAATATTTTTAAAATCCTGTCTTACTGCGCCTCTAGCACCTATGAGTAATACAATTTGTGTACCAAATTCCACGTTCCTAGGCCGTATGGTTTTTGAGATATAAAACAAACAATATTTATGGTTTTAGGGGTTGTTTCGACCCTTAAACGCTAAATATTTAAAAATTCTTTCTTAGTGCAAATATAAGGCCTGTGAGCAATATGTGTACTAAATTCCACATTCCTAGGCCATATGGTTTTTGAGATATAAAAAAAACAATATTTATGGTTTTAGGGGTTGTTACAACCCTTAAACGCGAAATATTTCAAAATTCATTCTAAGTTCAAATCTAAGGCCTATGAGCAATATGTGTAGCAAATTTGACGTTCCTAGGCCATATGGTTTTTGAGATATAAAACAAACAATATTTATGGTTTTAGGGGTAGTTTCAACCCTTAAACGCGAAATATTTTAAAATCCTTTCTTAGGGCGCCTCTAGAGCCTATGAGCAATATATGTACCGAATTTCACATTCCTAGGAGGTATGGTTTTCGAGATACTGTGATGAGTGTGACAGTCAGTGGTATTTCAGCTTTATATAGATTCTAATTGCAAATTCAAATTTTCCGCCAAAATGACGTACTTTATTGACAAATACTACCTAAGTTCTGGGCCGATTTTTAAAAAACTGGAGTGGGACCACCAGAGGATGATCCTCTTTCATTAAAATTTTTTTTATCGAAATCGGTTCATTAGTTTCGGAGTAATCGCTGGACAAACATAAAAAAAAGCATATATTAACAGGTCGAATTGAGAACCTCCTCCTTTTTTGAAGTCGGTTAATAATTTCAAACAAAAAAGTAACTTCAACTGAAAACTGTAACTGAGAAGTAAAAACAAGATCACAAGACAAACATTAAAAATAAACAGTTAACCTTGTTTAATCCAAATTTATTATAGGTTTGTATACTTATAAAAAAAATAATTAAAAAAAATTGTGCTAACATAAACATTGGAGTTGTTATTTTGTAGGTAACGAGTAGGTTTGTTAACTAAGAGTCATACATAAGCCCTTGCAACTAAATAAAACAAGCTGTGGTATATTTTAATACTCACCTTACTTCAATATCGTATTATAGTATTAGCTCACATTATATAGATGTTTAAAGTTACATTGCTCAAATTGAATTACAACTTAATAATGTGCTATTTTATTGTTGTTGACAATTAATTAATGAAATTTAATTATCATTCGGGAAAAATAATAAATATTGTAAGTCGAGGGTAAAAAAGCAAGTAATTATATTCCCAAATACGAAATGGTCTCTAAGATTTAGAAATTTTTGGATTACACATATTTTTTCAAACTTATAATTAATTAGACAAAACCAAGCAAATATGAGGATTAGTTACCAGTTTGATAAAATAATAATATGTGGTTTTAGTTTCAAGGGAAGAATTTATCAATTAAAAATGTTTTATACATTAGGTTCTAAAATGTTAGGGTAAGCTTAGTTAGTTATAGAGTTAATTTTTTTTAATAGATCATGACACTTACCTATTTATGCTCTAATATGTATCATGATTATTACTTTAACTCTAAATCACACTAACAATAAATTTTCTTGTCATTACCAAATTGATTTACAAAATATAAACAAACGTATAAATAAAAACAATTTAGTAATTTTGGCAAACTAGTTAAAAAAACATACTCTGTTTATCTAATTCTAGATTTTATTTAACCTGATTAATTTCTTTACTAAAAAAATTATTTTTCTTCTTGTACAATATCTAATATTCAATGCTTATCCTATAAATAGTCAAGACATGTATTATAATATGTTTGTTACACAAAATTGATATTAAGTTTCTTGACCAAAACAATGGTTTAATTAAAAAAAATAATAAACAAAAGTAAAATACAATTTTTGTTAACTTATAATTGTTCATTTTGTACATAATAATATACTTCATTCACATTGTGTTGTTTGTTGTCACATTGCCAAATACGACTAATGTTTCTTTACCCTTTACATATTTAGGACAAAGAAAGCAATGGTATTCAGTTTTGTAACCACCAGACAGATAATAAAATAACCTACAGTTTGTTGGGTAGGCTGTGACGTAGCTGCAGGCGACTCAATATCTTTAGATGTCGTTAAATCCGCCCTATTTACTGAGAAAATAAGAATTTGTATGTCGTCAGCCTCACTTTACTCCAATTCGACAAACTTACAGGAGGTAATCATACTCCTCCTCAGATGGCGGCAACACGACAGAGTTATTTACAGAACTGTTTATAACACTTGTGCTATCAGTGTAAGGTTAAACATATAAAACAGAATCTTTATTCTCAGTTTCACTCACGAAAGACAAACTTACAGGAGGGAATCATACTCCTCCTCAGATGGTGGCAACACGACAGAGTTATTTACAGAACTGTTTATAACACTTATGCTATCAGTGTAAGGTTAAAAATACAAAACAGAATCTTTATTCTCAGTTTCACTCACGAAAGACAAACTTACAGGAGGGAATCATACTCCTCCTCAGATGGTGGCAACACGACAGAGTTATTTACAGAACTGTTTATAACACTTGTGCTATCAGTGTAAGGTTAAAAATACAAAACAGAATCTTTATTCTCAGTATCACTCACGAAAGACAAACTTAAAGGAGGGAATCATACTCCTCCTCAGATGGCGGCAACACTACAGAGTTATTTACATAACTGTTTATAACACTTGTGCTATCAGTGTAAGGTTAAAAATACAAAACAGAATCTTTATTCTCAGTTTCACTCACGAAAGGCAAACTTGAAAACTGGTTCAACTATCACTAACAAAATTTAGTGTTCTACGAAACGTTCAATAGTTTTAACAAGCAGAGATCGACTCATATTTTAAATTTATTCAACAAACGTTGGTTCCGTGTATACAGCACCTAGAATTTTGTTTCTAAGTTTTTGATTCAAATCAGCTATTTTATCTGTTGTTATAGGGCTGGGCGTTAAATACAGTATTTTAACGATAAATCATAGTGATATGAATGTACCCAGTAATTTTTAACGCTCTGCTATCATAGTTTTGGAGTTAACGTTGATTATGATTTAGTTAGTCAGTCAGGACTTCTTCTCTTATATAATTCTGTAAGCGAAATTTTAGATTCGCATAGAGTCGGTGATGGTATAAAAGGAAAGCGACTTTTACTTTACTGTCAAAAAATTAGAATCAAAGACGGCAGACTAAACAGATGACTTCTAAGCTACATTTTCATTCAGTTGAAGTTGACCTCCACACTAGTAAGATGTGATCATTTATCAGGAAGTCAGTATTTTAATATTTTTTTGACGTGTACTGCAGTACCTGAACTTTTATGTTATATTTATTTATGTGTAATGTGTGTCAGTGTTAAGTGTGTATGTGTTTATTCATCTGATGATGGTATGTGTTATACCGAAATAGCTGTAATAAAGTATTAAAATATACTAAACTCAAGATTGCTTCTTGACGTAAGTACTAGTAATAAACATTAATAATTTCTCTGTATTGTCTATAACAATACAGGAATTAATTATGTTTTGAGTGTGCATCCAATTAGTTGGTTATATTTTGAGATACGTGAAACATAAAAACTCTTTTGTGTGTTATTAAAAAATTATTGTTTTATTTCATAATAATTTTTTTTCTAAGTTATGAGTTTTAGATTTTATTGACAATAAAAACTTTAAATGTCCACCATTTTTAAAATATACATAAGAACTTTCTGGTTTTTAGTACAAGTGTAAAAGGATTAGCAACAAAATATAAAACAAATTTAAGCTTAATATCTTTTCTATCTGCAATGATATCAGTAAGAAAAACTTATCATTTGCTGACCTATGTTTATTGAAACTGTTTCTTTTTTTAAAATTTCACCTACAGAATAGCCTGATTAAATTTGGTACAACATTTTCTAGACACATTGTCTCTATAGACCATCTTCAGTAATGCTATTAAATGTGTTTAAAAAATAAAAATCAGCAAAATGAAAAACTAAATACGTTTTAAAAGTAATTGGAATGGAGTAAAGTTGGAGATCCTTAAATAACCCTGCGTTCATGATTCAGCATTTTCCTGGCAGTCTCAGCGAATTTATGTAAAGTAAAAAACAGCCCGTATCTCATTTCTCGTTTGGATTCGTTTTATTTTGTTTAAAAAAAGTAAAGTTATTAATGGACCATTTAAGAACTGTGTTATTACAGTATCTCAAAATGTATACATACACAATATAGATTGAGTTCTTTAGATCAAAGTTATAATAATTAAATAATATTATATAACTTATTTACCTTCTATAATATTCTGTTTATTTCCGTAAGTTTAAAATAAAAGCCTTTTCGGCTATTTACCTATTATCAGGTTACTGTTCAGGTTTCCCTATGTCATATTACAAAAAAAGTACACATAGTTACATACGGAAGCTCTAACACGCCCGTATTATAAGAAAAACCTTTTGACTCATGAGCCATGACTACATTGCCTGATGTCCCGGTGCGTACCTACTGTATACTGCAGATATACATGTGTTAATCGTCAGGAAGGAATGTCAATACACCGTAGTAAAAGTTATAAAATTAAATTAATAATAATAATTTATATCTAAACTGTTTGAAAATAAATTATAAAAACTAACAATAACTAAACATAATTTTCACGTAATTATTTTTGATTAGGTTAAAATTAAAAAGTTTTTTTAAACCAAAATATCAATACCTCACTGATATGATTTGTCTCGAATTAGATGTACCTTGGTCATTATTAGTTTCAATTACAATATATCACCTATTTCTTGCGTTGTTTGTGTACTGAAAAAGTGAAGTAAAATGTTATTAGTTTAAATATTTATAAAAATAGAAGTCCCACACACAGAGAGAAATTAGTTAAAACATTTAAACGTGGATGTATATACATATGCATGTGCAGAAAATAAACCGCTTATTGACAACAGAAAACACGTTTCTAACATTAAGAGAACAAATAAAATATAATACTAATAACATGGTATATTAATATATCATTTACTTACCTCTGGTTTGAATCGGTAGATCGTGTTTTTTTAAAGCAAACTTTGGGCACACACATATTACACATTTTATTGGAGCCTGAACTTTGATCATAACTTGTTCTTCACTGTCACTCATATATAGATTCAATAATAATATTAACACTGATTTGAATTCTTTTAAACACTTTAAAAACAATAATATGTTAAAGAAAATTTACAAAGAGTGCATACAAGCAGCAAGTATACTATAGTCTATAGAAATAGTACTCAGCTCATACAGAGAAGCAACGAAGTGTATAGTATGAGAGCACACACACAAGGCAGTCGAGGGCGGTGACGTAGGAGGCATGACGTCGTAATAGAGCGCCATGCCGTTTGCCGTGACGTCATATGGGTCAATTTTACTGGCCGAGGCGCGCCAATAGATGTTTCACATCAAAAAGTAAAAACGTATTATATTTTTCCGTATACAAGTGATGGCATACAATAGTGTACACTATACATTGATAACACATGTAGTCTCCGTTTATTAGAAAAATATTTTTTGTTGACTTTGACATGATATAAACAAATATTTAACTAAACAATGAATCCAACAACCGGTCAAACTAACTTAATTGAAAATTAGCTTCTAAGTTTCTGACATCCTTCAACAATTTTTTTAGCATATTAAATTAATTGTTCTTATGTAAGCTACAATCTGTGCTTTCTTAAGCGATATTTAATATCAGCGACTTGCATTGAAACGTGTAGGTTTTTAGTGTCATAACTGGATGTTTTATTTGACTTAAATTCAAGCAGGCTTAAATTCTGTTATACGTCTTTGTAATGTATTCTATGTCAATACGCTAAGACCTATTGGTTTTATTTTTCATTGTTAAAAAAAACTATTTATTTTCAAGGACCTAAAATAAGACAGTTGAGAAAAATATCCTTGTCTTTTTGTATTTTTTAGTTCTATGAACTTTATATCGCAATCCACTTGTTAATCGATCTGCTTTTGTTTCTATTTGTTTCGATATTTCTACGTGAATGTTCTATATATAAGCAATATACTGTTTAAAAATATTAACAATTAATTATTTAATGGAATCACATATATTATAACTGCAAGAGAAAGGCCCGGTCTGTAAGAGTGATAACATTTGCTATTAGATATAAAGAAAAGGCTAATGACGTTATTTATGTGGAAAAAAAATGTCAACAGTAAGAATAAATAAAAATATTCTTTCCTTTATTTCCTTCAAGTGACTTCTTTTTTGTATATGTGACGGGTTTCGGTACTTTTATCCCATCTTCAGACACAATAAATAAATTACTCGACCTAGGTCGTCAAAGATTAATTACACAAAACACAACATAGCACGTCATTTAAAGTATGTTTTGGTGTACCCCATCAGGCTACCGGACGGCAACTGTCAGTCTGTTATCTCGCGCTCTAGGAAACCGTTCTTTCCGTGGGCTTCTTGAAATCTTGTCGAATAAATCGAATTTTGCACGCCATCTGACAGACGAAGACCATGGTTATACGAGTTTAAGAAACAACCTAGACACGATTAAAATATGTTCTAAAGATAAATGGACGCTGTTGAGGAGTATGAGATTTATGAGGCGTTCAAATAAAAAGATGAAAATGGCGAACCTAAATTATCAAATGACCATCTAACTTTGCATGTTTTAGCGAAATGTGTTATATTATATAATAAAGAGTGTAAGATTACAAAATTACATAACGTAATGAAAGGAAACGGCATGTTTCATAACGATTCCACTGTAAACTCAAACGATACCTGGCATCAAATATAAACATTGTAATTAATTAATCATAACTAAATTACTACTGGTTGTCGATATCAATATATACACTGTATATAGTTAGCTTTGTCTTGACTGAATGACTGACAGAATCGAAGTGGAGCAAAAACTACTTAAGATAAAAAAACACGAAAATTTAAAAGAAAATTCTTATTGAAATTTTATATAGCGTGGTATATAAACCCACACTAAGAAAGTATTTTGCTAAATTTTTATTTTAATGTGTTAAAATATGGAAAATGTTTGTTAAACGGATTTTCGGATCAAAAGTTTAGCAACACAAGTTTGTTTAAGTTATTACGATAGCCAAACAATTATCAAATTTAGAATCAGTTTATTATTCTTCACAACCTAATGCTTTTTTTAGCTTTGAATAACAAACTAAAAGCAAAAACGTACAAAATCTACAAAAAATGCCTATTCTATTATAATTCCATTGAAACATATGTCGTTACGCAATATAAATAAAACAGCAGATTCGGATCAAATACTTAACGTAATTTTAGGTTAGGCCTACAATGAACTAAATTACATTTACTTGCAACCAATTTGGCAAATTTAGAATCAGGTAATAAAATTCTTCACAGTCAGCAGTTGCTTTAAATTAGGCAAAAGCAAACAAAACACTTACTGTATTATAAGTCAAACTTCTGCTGTTACATATTATATTGTTTTCTTTATTTGGTAATATCAACATTTTTTGAAATGTTGATTATTTAAATATTAGTGGTGAAATTACACAATTACAATTCGTCTTATTGGGGTTGGTCGTGAATACTTTAATCTCAGTTGTACATTAGCTGTGTATAGATCACAGTTCCAACTTAATTTCAATGAAAATATCAGAGTATACAATAATCGGTTTGTATTGGCGAACCATTGGGTTGTTTAGCGAAACAATCAGGGGCGGAGAAAATAACTTCTTTATAAAATGTCTATGGGCGTCGTTATTATTTATCGTTTTAATAATTATGTTTACAATACAGATTTTTTTGCCAATGATAACCTTTACCATTCGGTTTTTTTAGTACGAAAACTTTACTAATTATAGTTTAAATGATTTACATAAAATGCAAGAGAATTTTGTATAGTAAACTATTATTCTATAAATCTCGTTTCGGCCTTATCTTCTTTATATAAAAACCGATAGCAAAATTAGAACGGCCGATAGTGTATGCAGTAAAGTTCATTAAACTGCAGATCAATGCGGCCATGCTTTGTGCAGGATTATAAAGTACGTGAGATTACAGGCACGTACAAAGTTTAATGGAAGGAAGCGACGTGTTTTATTATGCTTCCACTGTAAATTCATAGAATACCTGACTTGTAATGTAAACTATCTAGATAGCAGTTGTAAATTAAAACAACTGATGTTTTTAATTATTTACTGTTTTATTAGAACAATATTTTACTAAAAAAGTATCATTCATCATCAATAATATCATTTTACTCTTGTTTGTTTTATCACTCATACTATTTGGTCAAACTTACTGTCAAAACTTGATAATAGTTTCCGTGGTTAAAACAAATTCTGAGGTAATAATGAACAGTAAATTAACGTTGTCACAGTAAACATTTTTAATTAATTCGATCACGTAGCTAAACCGCTGACATGAGTTGAGCGAATTTCCAAAATTAAGTCTATTTGATTTAGGGTTTTAACCAACTATTTGGGAAATTGGTATACCCACAAAGACGCTGAATAGCTGCCGCCAAATATTAGTTGAATTTGTTTGCACCTCAGTCTAGAGCCCCTACGAAGCGAAATACTAGCACGGATTATGGACTGCGCCTGGCATGTTTGAGACTCAACCTTGCTGTCCCTGATTATATACAGCATCGCTTCGCTCGCAGTTGAGAAACTAGTTTCGCAATTTTGCTCCCTTTTTGTAGGCCTTAGATCAGAAGAAGCCTCTCGGTAAAATCCTCCCAATGGAATTTTAACGGGTACTCTAATAGTATTTTACGTTTTGATCGATTTTAATGTGACCTTAAAAAAGAAATGTGCAGAATAATGTCCTATATGGTATTGTTTTATATAAAATTCAGAAAAGGATTTATTCTATTACAAGAATACACAAAACATTGTTACATACGTTCAAAAAACGGACAGCCGGTTGTTCGATTTTTGATTGACTAACGAACTTGTCTTAGTGGCATAGAAAACCAACGTTCGTTCCAAATTTGGACAAAATTGGACGTAAAATGCGGCCGTTAGTATTCGAAGACATATATATACAAAAATAAATGTTTAGTGACACCCAAATTGTGTTCTGGCGACCATGACCAGTGCTCATTGACTACTTCCCCTAACTTAGGTCTCACCATAAGAGTCTACTTCTTTCCTAAGGAAATTCGCTAATAAATATGTTGCTATATTACTGCACTTATATTGGAAATTTGTTTTATTGTAAATGCAAGGCAAAACTATCGGATATTCAACACACAGATCTAAAAGTAAGAATTGGTTGATTCTTATATTTTATTGGTAAACTATATTAATAGTAATATTAAATATATAAACAAAATGTGGAAACGATTATTGTTACTTTAACCAATTACATTCAACATGTAACCGTCTTGCCTTCTAACATGTATGACGTATGTGCCTAAATATATCAGTAAGTAGCCTACTTCATATTATACAATTAATAGACAATGTATGTGATGCGTGTTTGTGTTGTGCATTTATGTAATAAATTTATAGATTATAGTGGTTAAATTTGTTAGGTAAACATCAGTGTGACATTCCTGACATTACTAAATTTCTGCCGATGTTCTATGTTCTGACGCTGATTTCGTATGCTAAACCTTCAGTCTCATATTTATAACATAAATTGTATATTTTTCTAAACACATTTCCAAAAAGAAAAGAGTGCACTTCAATATTTATAAAATTATTTATTTCCATACCGGTACTTTAATGTATATAATACATAGTAATGGGTTACTAGATAATTTGTCTCTTATCTAATAGTGTGGAGGTTTTCGTATGGATACAAATTATAATACAAGTAAACTGTTTTTTCTAGTAATAATATGCTCTTACACGCATGTTTAAATATAAGTTATTTGTTTTAATACACAGTTTACGATTTATTATATCAAATGTTTTTATACTATTGCAAAACAACCAGAATTGTAATAATTGTTATACAGAGTGTTTGAAATTGAATATTGGGGTTTAAGGGTTTGTAGTATTTATTAAATTTAATTTACAATTATACATATACATAAAATAAAAGAATAACTCAAACAGTTTGGTTGTTACACCTCTGCACATGCACTGTTTTCTCAGTCTTCCGTTAGAAAGCGGTAGTATCAAAGTTGGCGAATAATGAACAGAAAGTTGGCTTTTAGTGTTTTCTAGTTTGCAAAAGCTGAATCTGTAGTTGCAGGGCAAAGTGCGTTCCCTAATAAGTTCAAAGAAAATTATCCAAGTGATAAGAACTAACGTAAATGGTATAATCAGTTTGAAGACACCGGCTGTCTTTGTAAAGGTATGAGATGACAATAAGGGACTGTAGGAGGTGTTGCACGAAGATACAGAATCTTTCACGCCTAGCACCAAGAAATCAGTTCTCAAGGTTAGTCGTGAATTAGTAATTCCGGTGACGTCTGTGTGGAGAGATTTTAGGACACGATTACAACTGCTTCCTTATCGTTTGCGAA
>JAGFPH010002244.1:109405-136635 GCA_018207615.1 Philaenus spumarius
ACCCAGGCGATTCCCAATCCTGGTGGCTTAACCTAAATTACAGAAATACTGGCCTAGAATGGTAATATATTATCTATTACAGAATTACAAATTATTAAACTAATTCCTGTTGACCGTCTGTAGTACTGAATTCCTACGTAAGTAAAACTGCTATTTAAAATGTATGCTACTTAGCTTACAGCATCATTTTAGCGTTCGCAGCATGTGGTTTTTGTCCTTTAGTTAATTTTATAATCAACATTTGTTTTAGACTATTACCATAAAAATGTAAATAAATCAAATTGATTATTTTTAATATTTTTTTTACATTTTATTGTTTTATATAGGATAATATATTATAGTAAAAATTGCTTGCATTGTTTTTTTCTTGTGTGGCGTAGTAATTGGTGCATATTCTTCAACATACCGAAACTTCTGAAAAATCCTGAAAGATTTAATATAATTAGTTTAAAAAACGTATTTCAGAACTATTGTCAACTAGCTGTTATCTAATAAGATTTAGTTGTTGTAAAGTATTCTACTTATAATAGTATGGATGATAGTGTTAATTTTAAGATAAATAAATACCTAAATCAAACACATTGGGATGATTCACGTACAGAATAAATTTATTAAATATAAAATCTTACAAAAAATTAAAAAATAAGGTTAGTTAACTTTGATTGTGAAGAAACATATAGATATTTTACTGGATACAAACACACATCTATTTACCTTTATATTATTATAGAAATGAAATCAAGGCAAGGTGTCGTTCTAACTGTGCATTGATTTGTTGCTTAAAAATCTTCATCTCATTTACATAAGCCTAAAAGTATCAACGAATGAATAAGTACATGTGATTATACAAATTATAAAGACTATACTAATATACTAATATTATTATAAAAAGTTCAACAATGGTTATATTTGTATTTCTATGTATTCAATTCTATGTTTGAGGTAATATCAGAATGCATTTATATATTGTGTTATAAATATTTACTGGTGGATAATTTAGACTTCTATAGGCTTAATGTTGGCTAGGCTTAATGTTCTATAGGCTTAATAAACGTCTTTTGCAATTAATTTATCTACAAATTTACTTTTAGTTGCTATGGTTATCTACAACCATATTATTATATTAATATATACAAAAATGACTGGGTCCATAAGTTTAACAAAATAATGACATAATCCAATGCTTTTATAAAATTGTTGCTCTTGTAATCTCAGTTGATAGATTTAACCTATAAACTAAAGTTTCTACCATAATTCAAAAAGCATAGATAAATTATGCGCAGATGGCATTACTTTGATCTTATCTTAACCAAAAATATTAATGAAATGAAAGACTCTTAAGACTCTTTAAGATTGCAAGCTGTTTTATACATACAATCTTAAGAACAGGATTAGTTTATGCTATGTAAAAAGCTGATTATATTACCCGAATTCTAAAAGAAATTCACATATTTTTGGTATTTCTACTAAATATATACATTTCACAAAGGGCACTTTACTCATGTGGGGGTTTTATCATATACTAGTATGGTTATTTATGAATACAACATTCTACCTACAATACAGGCTACGTTAAATTACCTCGTTAAAAATTAATTGTAAAATAAAACAACAACAAATGTAGTCAATTAGTTTTATTAAGTTTTATAATAAATCCACAATCAGTATATGAAGTGTAAATGTGTTTATACTCTGTTTTGTTCTAAACTGTTAA
Organism: Philaenus spumarius; assembly: GCA_018207615.1. Lineage (NCBI taxonomy): Eukaryota > Metazoa > Arthropoda > Insecta > Hemiptera > Aphrophoridae > Philaenus > Philaenus spumarius. The sequence continues at coordinate 111,120 of JAGFPH010002244.1, forward strand.
TAAATTATCTAAAATAAATAAATAAAATGTAATTCTTTGACGACGTTTACTATGGAATGAAAAATTAAGTCCTTGACCTGTTTATGACGGTATACCATTGAAACCGGTACTAAATTATGACAAACAAGGATTTCTGGCATTTAGGTAATATTATTAACCTATTAACTGATTATTATTAACTGATTAAAAATTGTTCTTGTTTGTTATATAACTATGCAACCATATACAGGGTGTCCCGTAAGTATTGACCAAAACTTCACGAGGTTATACTATAGGTAAAAACAAACAATATTCACCATATAATGTATAGTCCTATCTTGCTTAGTTTTCTGTCTGTCTGTCTGTATGTGTTTTTTAGAAAAACATTTCTATCTTAAAAATGGTTTGAGATATCAAGTTGAAACTTTTTAGATTTAATGACCTTATTAGTGTGCATCTTACATAAAAGTTTCAAAATAATATCATTTACAGAAACAAAATGGCGGCCATTAAAAATGTTCAAATCCTAATAACTTTAAAACTTGGGAAATCTTACTTATTTCTGTTACTACTTATCTTAGATCAATAAACCAGGTACCAAAATGCTTGTATTAAAAGGAGCTATTTTTTATGTATCTTGCCTTTTTTTTGTAACATCACTCGTTTTACATTACATGGTGAAAATTGTTTGTTTTTACCTATAGTATAACCTCGTGAAGTTTTGGTCAATACTTACGGGACACCCTGAATATATTATTTACAAACTTAAAGTTATTTTGGTAGACATTTATAATTTAAACCGAAGCAAATAAATATGAAGGTATATATTTACTATGCAAGGTAGTCCCAATATAGTCGTCGTCTATTGACTTAAAATATACCTATTGCATAAAACCTAAAACTAATATTTAGTTATACTTGCCTGATCCATTCCTGGTTGACTTTCTTGCACCAATACTTTATCTGCTTCTTGTAATACTTCCTATGGACAAAAACAAAAACAAAAAAAAAACAAGCTATATAATTGGTTTGTTTACCATAGTGATTGTGTAATCATACACCTGCCTATATTAGTGATTATATATATACTTTTTGTTATGTTATAAATCCCAGCTGTAATAATGTTAAACAAATATTTTTTAAACTGAAACTCGTACATCTTGGCAATTATTTGAGATACTGCAATGATTTAAATATGAAAACATTTCGTCCTCGACGCACCGTCGAATTGGCTAATACCATTACTGTTTGTCTCTTATGCCATTTTGAATGGTAAAACTACATTCAATTTGAAGTACTTTATCTTTAAAACTATCTGAGGTACAGCAACGATTGAAATATAAAAATAAGTCGTTTCAAAACATTTCTAGAGGATACAATTATTCAAATCCAATTTTGTTGGGAAACTATTTTTGAGGTACAGCCAAGATTCGAATATAATAGTATTTAGTTCCTGATATGGGGTTAGTCTAATATACTGAATTAATATAAGTATTATAATGTAATCTAATATATATTATAAGTTCTAAATTATTCAAAACAATTATGATTCCTTGCATATTTTATAAAACAATACTGGAAAAGAAATAAACTTAAAAGTATTATTACAATAAAAATAATTTATCTTCAAATTCTAGTCATCAATATACTAAAACATTAATAGTATTATAATATATTGAATCAAACAGTCAAAATTTAACTTAAACAAAATAATAAGTATTCCTATATTTATCTAATAGGTACAATTATTAGCTTAACCATTAATTTGCATTTAACTTATATATTTGTATCAAAAACTACATGTAACTTATATTTTCTACTCAAAGAATTATGTCTGACTTACATAAAAAAACATGATTCGTTTTTCGATGCTAAAAACTTTCTGGCCATTTACGTTGATGCATTCTGGAATTGAATTTCAAATATTTAAAGAAAATGTTATGTTAAGAATATTTTTAACGATAATAAACGATATTTTACCAATGCTTTTCAGCAAGGTGGTTACTATATTATTAAAGTACATAGCATAATATTGTATTTGTTTACTACTGTATTTGAAAATTTACACCTTTAATTATTAAAGAAGATAAATAAATAAATCTATTTCGTTATTATTTATGTAATAGTTACTATTTATATGCATTAAGTTCTATTAGTAACCAACTGCGGCTTATAAAGTTGTATACTTACTAAAAACGCCTTTAAGGCGGCGGGCCAGTTCTTCATCTATTGTGTAACATCTCCTTTCATAAAATCTCATTGCACCTGTAAGAAATTAATTCCTGATTAAAGAAATCTCCTACCATCTTAGTATACACAGTAAATAAACTAGCTATACTTTTAAAATTTATAAACGACTAAAACAGACACCAGCGTGCTTCGCACGCAACTCTTTTCCTTTCTCCACAACCACACGCACTCGAACAAACATACGCTATGTTCCTGTCCGTATATCCGTTTACTACTTCCTTTTCCGTTTACTGTTTTAAAAAAAATGTCTGTAGATTTGGAAATAAATGTAAATCCAAGCAACCGATGTATCAATTTTTGAAGATCGAGTACTTTTACCTTTAGAGTTAGAACGTATTTATCTTATAAATACTAAGGGTCCTCTGCTCAATTCACTCATCAACCCCTAACATTTTCGAATCGCAGCAAATGCAAACAAATTAATGTATAATCGGACAAGTTGTGACCTGGACCTTGAGGTATGAGCAGTAGGGCCAGAGATTTTGCGTGAATGACTGGATATTTTTACTTAATAGGGAATAGCCTTGGCCAATACTGGGTATTTCTGCTAATGTGTTTATGATGTGAGGCTTTCTATTGGTCATTTTTCTAAACTGACAATATTGTATACAGTTTAACCACAATTTATTCTTGTTTATTGCTCATTTGTTTTTTGTATTCCTAACTCACTAAATGGCGTCTAACCTCTATTCCATAAATGAGGCATCTGCAAACTGCTTTAATCTGTTTATTGTAAACATGGTGTTATGCAAATATTTAAAAGTTTGTATTTTGTAAATATATTAAGAGATTTTAGTTGGCTATTAGTAACTGTATAATACTTAGGCCCCTACTGAATTTCACATTATATTTCATTTGAAAATTATGCCTACGTAAATACACGATACATAAATAATTTAAAAAGTGTACTCCTTTATACTCATTTTACAATTAATAATATGTTTAGTAAACACTTACTATATGGGGACAGACACATCGAACGAATGATTGCTTGCTAAAGTATTGAAAATAATGAATTTACCAAATTGTTACTTAAAAAACAGAGAAAACTAGACGAACCAGATTATTCAATGAATTCATTACTTACCCAAGTTAGTTTTATCTGTGGTGTTTTGAGATTTTGGTTTGCATGTTTTCTGCGAAGCAACTGGTGTCTTCAAGTATTCTAAAAACACGTAAATGGTAATTTAAAAAATATTTTTTATATTTTCATATTATCAGCCTTAAAAGTATGTTTAAAAGAGAAAGCAGACTAAGAAATTGCAAAGATTTACAAACGAGATTGTTTAAAGTATCTATTAAAAACCACATACTTTTCAAGTTCGTTCGTGTATAAAATAATAAGTAATTTTGTTATGTTTGGTACAATAAAACAGTAACTGGTTTTCATCATGTATTTTTATTCCAAGCGATGGCCTAAATAGTGTTTATGCTAATAATTATTACTTCAGTATTTTAGGTAACTGGATTTATGTTTTTAATTTTTCACCACTATACCATAAGTTTTCAATAAATTCAATCAGGGGATGAAAAACATTTGGTTTTGTTTGTTGAGGGCTATAATACTGTTAGTTGCTTTATTATGTAGTATTTTTTGTTGGTCTTTAAAAAATCAATTTATAATGGTGAGAATAATCGAAAAAGCGAAAACAAATATATCCGAACATTAATGGACAGTAAAACTTCAGAAAATCTATAGGTCTAAATGATACTAGAAGTGGTAAGAATGAAGTTAGTGAGATTATAATATTAGTATCCTTAGCATTACAGACGAGAACTTCTGAGTTTTCTGATGTGTACAAAATAAAAATAAATTGACCGGTTTGCACATAAATTGACAAATTTTATTTGTGGACCTAGTCAGTAGTCATAACAATTTCTTTCATTGTTTCCATTTCTAACTTATTTTAAGATGCAAATTATTATTATATAGATAAAAAACAGAACACAGTTTCTCATAAAAATCGTTTAATAATTCAAACGCGTTTCGATGTAAGTTTGTAACCATTACTGATTATGATGACCTGGTCATCGAAAAGCGTTTGTATTATTAAACGTTTTTATGAGAAACTGTGTTCTGTTTTTTATCTATATAGTGTTATTTCTCATAAGTCCAGTTCAAGTTTAAATTTTACAAATTATTATTATTATGAAAAATAAACAAATAAATTACTACCTTCATTATACCATGTTACATAACTTGATTTAAATCGGAGAATGGTACATTTTTTGTATTAACATAATAAATATATTCGTAAAAAAACAAACAAAAAAACTAACACTACTTTAAAACAATATTCCAGATGGTTGTCAGTGTCGCAATTAGCATTAACAACTCAGACATTGCAAAGCATCGGTCCGAATGGAATAATCTTTTTATCAACAAGAAAACAAATTTGAATAATTTAGACTGATAAAGAGAAGGTCTCAATTATTAGAAGAGAAAGTAAACGGAAATTGTCACTCATTTACCTAGAGCATTTTAAAAGATTAGTTATATACATCATATCAGAAACAAGCTTTTACTTAAAGTCATAGGCCCATTATATAAAAAATTAGGTAGTAGTCTAATAAGTTTCTTAAAAAATTTAGTGTTTTTTAATTTTCCTTATAATAATAAACGATAAAGTATGCAAAAGGAGGCAACTGAATAACTACAAGAAGCAAATTATAAAATGGCACTGATATGCTAATATGAAAGTTGCAATAGATAATTCTAGTAATCCGTAAAATTAAAATTTATGTTTGCAACCACTAAATTTGATATATCCCAATTAGGCCTACAGCCCACAATTTTTCAGGGTTTCTTTACACAATATTATCTGAAACGTCAAGTCATGTATGTTTAGCCAACTCTACAGGGAAATATATCTTTAAACATGACTTTTTTACAAGGTTGGGTATTTTACATTATTTACATATTACTTATTTTAAATAAATGTAACACAAATTACACTATTAATTAATTTTAAAATACATGGGATTTTCAAAGCGTGTAAACTATTTGTACGTTTACTTGTTTTAGAGCAAATATACGTAAATATGTAAACATTAGGAAATAACTGACATATAATTTCAGCATTTGCATGTTTATAATAACAGTTATTTTAAATGTAGAATACAAACAATAAAACAATAGTAGATCTACAGGTGTTAAGTCGTTACAGCACTAACTTTACTTTGAACAAAATAAAAATAATAGCATATGAAACGAGGGTGTCTGGGATATTATACAGATTTACATAGACAAGCAAAATTATAAGACCATTTGCATATAGAATCAAAAGAGAAAATAGTAAACATGATGGGTTGCACTAAATAGAATGAAATGTCTACAAACAATTGCAACTAAGGCGAAAAAATTACAGACTAGCTAAATAATTGTAAACTGATTACAATACAATAAAATATATATGACGATAATACAATTATTCTAAACTTTACAGAAAGAAAAAAAACAATCACAAATTTAGATGTAAACATTACTAAATTTAAAAAAAAACAGCAGTCGAAGCTGTTTCAAATATAAAATAAAGTAAAATGTAATCTTAGCACAACTTTTAAACAGGCTATTTAATACTTTGCAAATCAACCTACATTTGTGTAAATAAACTAATTTTAATACTTGATTAATTACCCAAATATCTTAACAGAGATCACTAATCTAAAATAGCAGTTACGACGGGAAACCCCAAGGACTATTTTTGTATGAAAGTAAGATTGTAGGCCTGTGGAGGAATACAGATGGATGTTGTATAATTCATTTTCAAGAATGACGTAACAGAGAGTAAGTCCAACCAACAAATTTATAAAGGTTATTTAGAGAGAATGAAATGATTTAGAAGTCAAATCTACCCAATAACTTCAGTTGTCAGGAATAAGGGAGTTAGAAGTACGGCCACTTCCACCACCTACGCTGCTAAATGTACCAATCTTGCCATCTAACTAATAACAATAACCATGATGTGAATAAATTATACTTGGGGGAGGTGACTAGGGAAAGCAAATTAAGGCTTTAATCAGTTTTAAAATTCGCCACAAGAATGGAAAAAAATATTTTGTAGCCTAGATATTTTTCACAAATCTATGAATCCTTTGTAAGGATCCCAAATAAGATATTCTCTAGTGGTTATATTATTGTCTTTTAAAGTTATCAACAAACGATAAACAACATAATATATGTTACAGTGATAATAGTCATTTATTCATTAGTATAAATTATTTTAGAGCAGTTAAGTAATTAAATAAAACTCAGTATCAGTCCTGTTTTAAATAATTTTCCATCAAAACAAGTAATAAATCATTATACAATTATTTTTACTTACTATAAACCTTAAAAACACCGGTGGCAATGGCTCCTATGCCCGCTGCCACCATTACAGCTTTTGCACTAGTAGCGACCATCGCGATAACGAACGATCTTCAACCGTGCCACTCTCGGTAAGAACTTCTTTATAGATAGATAATTGAACTTGGTAAAATTTATGAAAATTTTGATTTCTTTGAACTACGACTGTCGATGATACTGAATTCTTTAAGATTTGTGTAATTATTTACTTCATAGAATGAAAGTGCTTTACTAGGTGTGAACTGGTTTCAATGAAGTGAAGAAGGTAAATAGGTACTGTTGCTATAGTTTCAGTTTGCAGTATATTATTTCGATTGTTGTTTGAAAGGAAATAGATATTAAATTAGATCAAAGTATTTAAATGAATATAAACGTAAGGTATGCAGTTACGTTAAACTAAAGACATTCTTACCTGTGTCTCAATTATTTAAGTGTTCTTTGTACTTTGTCTGTACCAAACTATTGATTATAGCGACACAAGTTAAAAACAAATGATTTCACGTTATTATTAAACTCAAACAAAATCTGGTGGTGGAGATCATAACGCATAAAGTGATGATTCATGTTGTAGCGCCTTATCAAACGGTTGATTTCTAAACGTTATTTAACGATTACATAAACTGTAATTCTAGGTACTTTATCCTTCCAGCAACGTACGTTGAAATTAAGGATTCGTACAGTTTAGACTACGGAACATTCCTCTGCCGTTGTTAAATCGAAGTACGCCAACATTGTTTCCGTCGGGTTGACGTTTTTGGTGTACTAGATTGACATACACAGTATAAACGCTTTAGACGTAAGGCTGTCCTTATATAAGGTTTATACTATAGTAAACCAATGTTAGACAAAGGCGAATAAACTATTATTAAGGGAAACCGATCTTGGGTAGAGTGAGATTCTGATTGGATTCAGTATTTTCAAGATTTATATTTGAATTAAAGTAATTAGCATGTAACTAGTAAAATAGGAAGTTAATTAAATAATATGTTTTATAATGCGTTAAATAAGCATGGTAATTAAATTAAATGATATGTTTGTATTTTCCATTAGAAATGGTTTTGTTTTTTTGTTTTTTTCAAAAGTTGCAACACTGATCATTAAAATAACAGTCTATTCAAAGTTAAAATAATTTATAAATAAGCCAATTCTAATCATACAAAATTTAATTATAAATTAAAAACTTAATACAGACGTGTAATTTCCACAGACTTCTTGGGTTGGGAAAACACTGTATACCTCGAGGAAGTAAACGGTTTAGAGCCGTTTATGAGAAAATATGTACAAATAAATATACAACGTCTCCAACATTTGAAAAAGAAGATTTTCCAGAGTTTTTCACTAGTCCAACAGATTTTTTGTTTAAAAACCATTGCATACTAAATTCCAAGCACTTTCTTAATGAAAGCAGTTTACGAGAAACTATTTACAAATGTGTATGTAATTTCAGGAAAACTCGCATAAAATTAACTTTTTATAAATTTCCATTCAGTTTAACAGACTCCTTGGGTAAGCAAATACTTGTAGGCTATAACGAATGTGAAGAAAATCTTTATAGCCATTTATGAAAGATTTGCACAAATATACAATAATTTAAAAACAAATCTAAAAAACTAATTTTACAGAAATTGTCACGAAGTTTTACAGACTCCTTGGGTAAAACACCCTTTTATACAAAATCTAGAGGAAATCCTTATAGCCGTTTATGAAAAAATTAGTATAAATATACGATTAAAAAAACTAATTTACCAGAAATTTTCACAAAGTTCAATGCACTCCTAGGGTAAAAAATCATTGTATACCAAATTTCAAGGAATTTCTTAGAGCTCTTTACGAGAAAATATTTATAAATTACTATGCCATTGCAGGAACTCGCATAAAAGAATTTTCAAAAATTGTTCATCAAATTCAACAGATTCTTTTGGTAAACAAATCCTTATACAAGGCGTTTCAAAAGTGAGCGAAAGGCGTTACATTTTTATAATCGTTTTATAAAGCAACAAAACTTGGTACATCGTTTCTCTACAAAAAAAAAATAATTTTTCAAGCCATTATAAATTTTGTATCACCTTAAGGGGACGGCCCACAGGGTGTTGGAGGACAATAGGTGCATAGGTTCGAGTTATACATCAAATTAAAGGACTATCTTAGGAGAACACAATGCCGCAAATCCGACATCAAAGGGTCCACCTTACACAAAATTGCTGCCGCCGTTTAAAGTTACAATATTGAGCTTTTTGAAAACAGCTTAATTTAGCTTATTGACATAAGCTTTAAAAGCAAAATGGAAGCCATTTTGTGTAGGGTGAACCTTTTATTGTTAAGATTGTGGCATTGTGTTCTCCTTAGGTAGGCCTTTAATTTAAGATTGTCCACCGACTCCCTGTGGCCACCCCCCTGAGGTGAAAAAAATGTACAACGGTTTCAAAAATTACTTATTTCTAAAGAGAAACGATGCACTAAGTTTTGATGAATAATCGCCAAGGATTTCAAATGTATAACGCGTTTGCTCACTTTTGAGACACCTGTATATAGCCATGCATGAGGTAGGGGTAGACCGGGGCTATTTGGGTCACTTAAGATAAAATTACGATTTTTCATTATAACCATTATGCAAAAATTCTCACAAAATTTACAATATATTCTACAAACATCATACTTTAATATATGAACGTTTAAATATTTATTAATTTTTTATTTATGTGCTAAAATGCAAAAAAAACTTTGTGTCAAAAAAAATATTTTTTTTTAGTGCGGGGCTATTTGGGTCATTCACGGGGCTATTTGGGTCAAACATTTCTCTGCTTATTTTTCTTTAATATAGATGTTTATTTCGGCTTGGAAGTACAATATACATAAGATACAATTATTAATAACTAAAAACTTATTAAACAACAAGACATAATAATTAAAAACATATATTGAAACAAGTAGACAGCAATTCAAACTAGCAATTATTAGTAACTAAAAACTTATTAAACAAGACAATATAATTAAAAACATATATTGAAACAAGTATATAGCAATTCAAACTAGCAATTATTAATAACAAAAAACTTATTAAACAATAATAATTAAAAACATATATTGAAACAAGTAGACAGCAATTCAAAGGCATTTGCCACACAAAAACTGTTTCCTTCCAACAGAACCAACACACACTTCATGATACCATGTCATGCATTTCTGGCAGCGAATCCACTCTCCTTTCTTAATAGATGCTTTAGAATAATATTTGAGATTACATAATCCACATGGAACATTGTCAGGGTCAGAATCAACATCACTATCGGTGGAGCAATAAGAAAGGTCTGCAGATTCAATAGGTCTACATCTTTCTCTTTCTGTTTTCTCACTTTTAAATTATTTTGATTATGTTTGGTGTCCAGTGATTTTAAAGTTTCTTGATTCAACTTTCTTTTCGTTTGGTGAGCCTTGATGGATTCTTCAAGTTTAAGTTTTCTTTTAGCTTTACATTTTTCTATATTTTCTGGTGATGTAAGTAAACGGGTAAATTGTTTTTTTCTTGTTGACTCTTTCTTTTTGTATTTTTTTGGTGTCGGTAAGACGTCAGAGAAATGTATAAGAGAACTTGTTGATGCTTCCGGTAATGATGAAATATTGTCATATTTTTTATTGGAGGAAGATTGTGTTTTGGGTGAGGGATCTAAACTTGATGTGTCTGTTCTTTCAGTAAATCTTGAGTTTGTTGATGTTTCTCTTTGCATTTGATTTGAAGTAAAGGAAATGTGAGGGTTTGTTATATCAATTTTATGGGAAGATGTAGATTGAGTTGGAGTGTCGGTTTGGTTTCCTGAGTTATTTTTTACTGAATCAGAAGTATTACAGAATAGATTAGAAGGGAGAAATATATCTTCTGGTATCACTTCTGGGTTAAAAGGAAAAATTCCTGTTGCACTGAATCCCTTAATTGCATACGCTGGAATAGCTGCTCTTTCCCATTTGTTCTTAAATATTTTACCAAAACTTCCTTTACTGATTTTCATATCATTTGTTGTTGCATCTTCACCATATGAATTGAATAGGTATTTCGTAGCTTCTTGGTGGTAAAACGTCTTCATGGGTTTAAAAACAGCCCTATCTAATGGCTGTAATACGTGCGTAGTATGTGGTGGTAAACAAAGAAGTTCTATTTCATTTTTTTCACAAAACTCCAGAGCCTCCAGAGAGCAATGAGAGACATGCCCATCAAGAATCAACAGGCATTTTCCTTGAACTCTATTGTTTTGGAAAAATTCCAACCATTGCACAAAAAGGTCTTCATTTATGTAACCACTCTCTGACATAAAAACTTTAGTTCCAGGTGGCATATTGTTTGTATACTCCTCACGCATGCGTACTCCTTTAAATATTACAAATGGAGGAATATACTGTCCTGCCGCATTACAAGCTGCAACTAAAGTCACGTTTTCGCCTCTTTCCAAGCTTGTTAGAGCAACTACTTCTCTCTTTCCTTTTTGCGCAACTATTTTGCCAGGTTTATTATTCATTGGAAATCCGGATTTGTCAACGTTGTAAATGGATTGTGTCCTTATGTTAAGACCACTGCTTAAAGTCACTGATTTTAATAGGTTGAAAAATTCCGATCATTTCGGAAAAAAAAATTAAGATCATAAAATTTCCAATAAAAATTTAAATCCAATTTTCTAGAAATTGTTACTAGATTATACAGACTCCCCGGGTAAAAAAAACTTGTACTGTATACCAAATCTCGAGGTAATTTTTATAGCCTTTCTCGAGAAAATATTAACAAAATAATATAAAATGTTTAGTCATTTAAGCCTCTTTAATAATACTGTTTTATTATGATCATAACTTGCTTAAATAGGTGATATTGTACCAAAATTTAGTACAACTCATTAACTTTAACAAAAATATATTAAAGCAAAAATAAAAAGCTATTTTTTTGTCAGTAACTTTAAATAATTGTTTGAAAACAATATTATCATACAAATAACAAAAGATTTATTTTAACACATTTCATATTTATTGAACTACAACCATAATGTAACATTTGTCTGTTGTTTGTATACAATCCACTGAACTACTGCTACCAAGGTTTCAGTGATAGTGTACATGAAGTGGCCTTAGAACTAAATGCACTCATCCTAACAATAAGCTTCAACATTTTTATTTAGTATAGAAGACAACATTAGCCTTCAAGCAACGGGCTTCTTACTTGATAATGATAATTTATATTATAGTTGATAAAATTAGTAAAGCAACTAGTAGTTAATATTAAACTATTTCAATATACAGTAGAAAAACGGTAAAATTGGAGGATGTGGTTTTCAAAATTGGATTCATATTCTCAAAAAACACGTTAAACTGAACCTAAAACCAAACAAAACGCGGGAAATAAATATTGTAGAAAGTACAAGAGAAATACAACTCAAAACTATAGAGGTTATTTCAACCAACTGGATATGTTTGCACTAAATAAATGAAACAAATCACTTAACAGACAGAAAAGGGTTAACAATAAGTTAAATAACAAAATTAATGAAATAAATCACAAAACTATATGTTGAAAATGTTAAATATTTTACAAAATGTGTAGCCTAATATTAAAAATAACAATGAACCATATAAAACAGTATTGAATGTTATTAAATAATAGAACAGATCTTCGAGTTGATTAGTTGTCAAATTAAACATTACTTTGTAGTAAAGGTTACAGAATTGAAACCCTAAGTATATAAACAAAATATCAGGAAGTTCAAGTCTCTAGTGCTAGTATTTATGTTTCCCTTTTGTAAACATACATACATTAGTAACACTTCTTAGTTTTCTAAAATTCTAAAAAAGTCTTAGGTTCTGTTATTTTATGGTTCTTACAGTTTATAAAATAGTGTTATATTGTGTTTTAGTTATAAATAAATAAGTTTATATTGTGTTTGAGTGAAATAAGGCTTATAACAGTGTTCTAATAAAACGGTAAGTGAAGAAATAATTTTTTAGGTTAGACTGCCAATTTGAAATGTTTGATTTTTCATTGCAAAATGTCAAGTTATTTGAAACCAGGTAGAATGCTATTCGATTATAGATATCATCCTCGAATTTTTTGTATAAAAAAAACATTGTTTGAAGTAAAAAATGTATAGGCCTAGTCACTTTGAAATTAGTCGTGATTTGCAGGTTATGTAGTAAAAACGTTCGTTCAAAGTGTTATTTTGAACTAAACAATTGTCAAATTGAAATATATGTGTACATATTTATATTTAGAACTAAATTATAAAACTTTTGTGTATTTAAAAAAAATTACAAACATATTTTACTATTTTTTATATGGGCATAAAGTCGATTTTTTCCTTCCGTTTCTGAACATTTTTTGCTTTCTAAGCTATTAACTTTTACAATTTCAAAATAAACTAATTTTTAGTGGCATATTTGAAGTCTTTGAAGTTTCTTCTAAAGAAATGCTATGGACCACCTTTAGATTGGGGGTGCATTTACTATTTTTGGCGAATTTTTCAAAACATGCTTGCAAAACACTATAATTCGGCTTTTTAATTTTAGCTTTAACCATGGCATTTCCATGCCTGTTCTAGTTTTTAATTTCTAAACAAATATAATATGTCGGCACCACTTCTTTCTTTCATACAAATTTACTCCAAACAAATTTGGCAAAGCTGTTATCCACACTAAAACATAGATTTTCTACGATAGATCATAGAAACAACTTTTGGTTTTGTAATTTGTTATTTTCTACTTGTATTAGATTGTTTATAGTAATTGATTTCCCGCCATTAGTGAGGTGTCTAATTTCATTATGTAATAGAAAAGTGAAGTTTAGTAGAATTCTATGAAACCTCTGGTTACCGCATCCTCCACTAGAACCGAACACAATTTAATCATTCGAGGACGTAGCTGAGCCGCTGATGTGAATTTATCGAATTTTCGAAATTGAGTTTATATATTTTAGGAATTAACTATATGGGAAATTGGTCTAATTACAAAGGCGATGAATGACTTCTTGCGTGTACGAAATATATTAGTAGAAATGATTTGCACTTATAGGCCAGTAGGCTTTAAATCCAAATCGGAAATAATTGCTACAAAAGGTTTTATTGTTTTGTAACCTTTACAAAAGGTGTATTGTTTTCAAACCTCGAAGAAAGGTTTGATTCCTTCGAGAAGAGGTGTATTTTCGACCAACAGCCTTGACCACCTTCTTCTCCAACAGTGCTGGCGTTTGGTACAGTACTTGTTCTAGCAATTACTGTACCACTTGGAGAGACAGAAATTGCTGGCGTTACAAATTGGATACTACCATGGACATTTTTACGGTCATCAATTGAGTCAACATTGGCATCTGCATTGTCAAACGCCCATTGAGAAAAATAATTTGGGTGGTTAGAGCTCTAAGGGTGGACCCATTTCTATTTGTATTACCTCCTTTGAACCATATTTGAGGGCTCCAACCCCAACTTGGAGAAATGTATGAAAAGATCTACGTCTAGTGGAAGATATTACTGCATAGGCAATATACATTATTTTGGTTCTGTCTCTCTGCCATTGGCCTCGTTTGCTACTTTTTATGATTGAATCATGGAACACCTGTAGGATTTGTGGGATATCCTCCTCAAGGGAAAAATAAATCTTTCAGGACCTCTTTCAAAGAAAACTGGCACTAATCTTCCATGACCTCAATGAAGTTGCAAACATATTGTAAAGCAGTAGTGATGTCTACATCATGGGGTCTGTCTTTGATGTTTGTTGAACGTACAGGTGTGAAAAATGTTCTCATACTAATCTGGTGGTATCTTCCCTCATCGGCAATCAAATCATTCCCCAATCTTGATGTGACTTCTACCGCTCGCTGGTCTCCCCAAGCAGCTGCAGTTTCCAAATCACTGTCTCCAAATTCTCTATTGTTTTGGTACTGATAGCAACCCGCTGATGGACATCCAGTCTTAGCTGATTGGAAATGAAATCATCACTGGTATCACAAACAAATATGTTGTTTTAAAATTGAACACTGGTTGACCTGATCGGACATGACCTGCAACTCCACTTTCACTTGCTTTATCTGCTGCAACCCCACTTTTCTCCTGATTTAATATTTATAACGCGTTACATGAAAAAATAAAAACAAAAATTATTTATATTTTTTACACCGTTGTAATCTACAGTCAGGATTTTTCTTATCTTTTTCAACCTACACAATTGTTGCCAGTTGCATATATAGTACACTAAGTCCTGATTGTCAAGTTTCATTTTAATTTCCATATTAGCTATTTAAATTAAATATCAGTTCAGCATTGACAATTTCGAATAACTGTTTCCTCAAAGTTCTCTGAGTGCCTTTTGGCATAGTAAATAATAAAATTACGTGCAAGATCTGAGTAGCCTGCCATGTGTAACTTGTAAACTAACAGGGATGCAACTTTAATACGAAACAGGTTACAAAAAAAGTCACTACTCTTCCCCAAAACCTACACAAACAATGTGAGTTGGTCATAATTTAAGGTGGAACTTTACGGAAACGGGTGGTCCAAAACATTTTATTTTAGTCTCATCTAACAGAAAATCTGTTTCTTTATAACTTTTGCATTGACCACTTTATTAATAGATGGATTAGTTTAAATTAGACCAATTTAATTTTTTAAAGAATTCATATTTGGGGAGTAGAAATTTGTACTCTGATTTGCCTGTTGTCGAAAGCAAACGATTAAGACTAAGGTTTATTGTTGTTATTATACAGTGTAGAATTAAATGTATTCAGTACCGTGAAATAAAATAGATGTTTATACATATATATTCGAATATAAAGAATGATATAAATGTTTGTAACCCTGCCACTAAAATTAGAACCAAGTGAGTCACGAATACGTAGTTCTTAACAGAAGTAGATTTGTTAATTAAAAGCGGTATATATAATATGCCATTTAAGATGTTGTAATTATAACAACAAGTTGTGGTCTATACAATACTCCTTACTTCGTAATCGTATTATAGTATTCACTCTTGTCTTTGTTATATAATATAACAATGCTAAAGTTATACAAATATTTAAAGTTGCATTGTTCAAAATGAAATGCAACATAATTATGTGTGTGCTATTTTAAAATAATTACTAATGTAATTATCAGTAATTTGTGCTAAAATAATAATTATTTAAAATGAGGCAATACGAGCTATTTAATTGCATTCTATAAAACTAAATGAAATCTAAGATTTAGAGAATTTGTACTTACTCATAAAAATGGTGTAAGCCTTAAATACAACTAATAAAAAGACAGACCCAAGCAAATATTATGTTTCAGTTATAGTTTGACAGAAGATAGTTTGGTTTTTTATTAAAGGGGAAATGTTAATAATTAAAAATTATTTCAACATTCGATTCATCAAGTTTGGGTAAGATAATTTATACAGCATTGAAATGTGAAAAAGAGAATTTACGTTTCCAAAATTTTAAGTTAAACTTAGGTAAACCACGGAAAACTGAATCGCTTAGCTATTATCAAATTTACTTTAAAAAAGATAATTTCAAAATAAACTTATAATGAAACACAATTTTGCAACTGTGTACAAAATAATGCAATTGTTTGCTACTAGTAGATTATTTTTACCTAATTTTTACACTAATAAACAAGTTTTTTTTACATTAATAGTTTAACCTGTAAATTGTCGAGATATTCTTTAAAATATTTGCAATATGTATTATTAAAATTACGATTTTTAATAAGAACAGATATTTTATTTTAATATATCTTATATAATCAAACACATAATGATTCCTTATTTATACATTCAATATTCTTTTCCGTTTCGTACGTGATTATATACATCGTTTCTAGTTTGTTGTTTGTCGCCATATTGCCTAAAACACTAATGTTTCTACACCCCCTTAGTACATAGTTTTAAACGCAATTTCATGCCTCTTAAGCAATTTTTGTATTTGTCTTTCCCTTAGTAATTGTTTTATAAATGTAATTGTGTTTTACTTTCATAATCGTAAGCTATTAATATTAAATTCTTACATAAAAATATGACGTATTACAAACATATTATGTTTAAAAGTGTCCGCTCCAGTAAACAAGAAAGCAACGCTTCACTCTATTGCCGTATATAAACAGTGCAATTTCTTGCAGCTGAGCGCTTTTAACATTGCCTCATTTAAAACCATTTTAAAAATCCATCTTTTGTAATTGAGTGCTGAAAAAATAACCGATAATTCTTTATAAAATTGGGAATCCAGCTTGCGATTCACTTTTAGTTATACATTTTTACTTTGTAAAAATAAGGTAAGAAAAAGGTTCAAAATTGATACTTAAAAAATTTCAATTACATGACAAACTAAAGGGATTTAAGGAAATGTGAAACTCAAAACGTATGCGTATTGTGATTGTAGTTAAATTGAGACCTTGCAAACAATTGTATGAAAAAAAAACATCGGGTGTGCTTAAGACCACACGTTGGAACTTCTATGACCGATTTATATTTTTATCAGTATTAATATAGTGGAGAACAAATGTCAACAAATTACACAAGTAATAATTATAATATTGTAATATTATTATTACGTAATAATATTACAATTATAATAAGTATGTGAAAAATAGTGTTCATTATTGTTAGCAGTATTTATTTAGTAACTAACGATTTTGAGTGAGGTATTAGTGTATGCACTCTACTTAGAATTCTAAGCATAATTCAATATATAAGGGATAATTATTATAATAACGTATTATAATATATTATGTCTCGTCTATTCCCTCTCCACGCGCTTACTTGTCTATATATACTACTAGCTGATAGGACATTGCTTCGCTATTGCAATAATATGGTTACCCACACCAAATGTTACATATTATATGTATTTTAGCTGATTCTGTGTGTATTTTGAGACAGTGTTTGTTTTTACAGCTTGCATATGTGCTTTTAAGAAATTTGTATTAGAAAAACGCTTTCGTCTTTTTTCCTTTGTTTGTTTGGTATTTGTTCTGGATGCAAACGAACTGCATCAGATGATGATGTACACTATTCTGATAGGGTTGGAAGTTGAGAAATTTGGAGACCATCGTCTGAAACCTGGGATTGGGAAGTTGAATGTATTTCCTCCGTACTAATATCCATTAAATTGTAAGGTAAATAAGGTGTGAGAGGAATGAGAACATCAAAGTGGCCTCTCGTCGGTTCCCCTGAAAACCTTAGCCTCCCTACTTCCTCAATCAGTTAGCCATAACTCTCCCACAACAAATAACCATCTCTGTACACCTGAAATTCATAAACATATTTCGGATACTGCTTGAATTTCACAGCAGGTTCCAAAAGTTACCGGTTTGCTCATATCCGCGATATATTATTTTTTTTTTTTTAATAAATATCTCCTGTTACTTTTAAAGTTTATGGTTTGAACCTACGCCAATTGTTTGAAACATGACTACAACTCTTGTCCTCACCTCAAACCCCAGTGAATCAGTTCCACGTACAATTAAAGCCAAAGAGTAGAATAAGCATTGGCCATCTGGCCTAGAAGAAACTACTATGTGAGGAATAGACACTCCATTATCGTGTACGACCTCCATTGTTGTAATATGCAGCAAAATTTTATATTTAAGTGAGTAATAATAAGTTACAGTAAAATAAAACAACGTAAAACATTACTTTGTCAAAATGTACAAAATTTCCTAATTTTGTCTAAACTTACAGTTAGATAAAAAAAGATGTTCTTTACAAAATTTAAAACGCAAAAATATAATAATAATTATTATTCCTTACATATTGAATTAGTCTTAGAATTCTATGTAGAGTGCATTCACTAATACCTCACTCAAAATCATTAGTCACTAAATAAATAATGCTTAGGCCTACATTATAATGGTCACTATTTTTAGCATACTTATTATAATATAATATTATACAATAATTATAACAACGTATTATTATATACTATGTATAGTCTATTCCCTCTCCACGCGCTTACTTGTCTATATATACTAGGTATCGCCTATTCCCTCTCCACGCTCTGACTTGTGTCTTCGCAAAAGTTGCGTGAAGCAAGATTTCAGAAACATAGTCAAGCGAAAGTGCCCAACGGGCCAATAGAAGCTATCACTTCAAAAATAAACGAAATACATGGTTATAAATTTAGCATTATTCTTACGGGATAAATATCCAAGATGAGCGTCAAATCAAGATACAAATCCTACTGCAGAGCCCTTGAACACCTTATACGTCAACATTTAAAGTTTCATTTTTTTTTTTTTTTTTTTTGGGTTTAAAGGCGAAAAACCTGGGTGGTTATCATCGCCTACTTGTAATATCAACAATATTAAGATTTAATGTGAATAAATTTAATGATTATAAAAGTTTAAATTTATTTTTACTTCGCCTAACTGGCAGCAGCAAATAATTATATAATGTTTAATTTGATAAAAGTGTGAATAGTTGTTTTTCTAATAAACTATAATTGTTACAAAATTAAAAATAAAGAATAACTGTGACATACATAATTTACGACTTCTGTTTATATATACAGTAGCTAAAAACAAAACTAGCTTACATTCAATGATTTATTGAATTAAATAGCCTATAGGTCATTTTTTGAAAATTGTTCATTTTTGTTATTTTACCCCAAAAGATAGTTTTTTCTTTAGGGAATTATTTTATTTTATTGTTTCATGTAAAGGATGTTTTTTTTCTACATTTTGTATTTATAATTTTTACTATTTTTTTTTTTTATTTTTCCAAGAGTTCTACTTTTGAAACTTTTGTAAACCAATTTAGTTTATATTCCGTTCAAAACGCCAAACAAGTTAAAGAAAAATAAATATTTTATCTACTCAGCAATGGTGGCCATACTTTCCTGAACAATAAAATGTATAATAGTGTACAGTTTACTTGAATAGGATACATTCTGTAGATGTTTAAGTGATAATGTATGTTTAAGTGATAATGTGTACAAGCAGCAAAAAGGTCCCTGACGGTTAGAAGTAGTGGAAGGTGGGGCAAGACTGGAGAGGGCTAGATATTGTGATATTGTGATTTATTTAACCGACAGGTACTCAAATCTGGTGACAACAGTTTCAACTAGCTCCAGAGATAAGGACGTGTCTACAAACAGACTTTCGGCCATTTTGAGGAAAGCATTCATTGTCAGAAGAGTGAAAGATAGTTAGGCTGCGTTCTGGTGTAATTTTCGTGATTTTAAAAGCTTTGAAAGATAAGCTGTGTTACTTTAAAATACTTTAAAATTTTAACTAGCATATTCTGATAGTGTATTTTCATGCCTACAAAATTATATAATAGCCAACTGTAAAACTGTTTTCAGTATAAAACCTCTAAGGCTTAATCTAAAAAATGTGCTGTGGGGCAAGAAGATTAAGGCAAGATGACTGCGATAACCACTCTGAGGGCAAGATTTTGTTTACCCCGTCTTGCCCCTCAATTAATTTTTTCAAACCAAAACAACCTGTTACATTTACCTCTAAATAATAAGTTACATACTTATTATACTTATTACATACTTATAAACACTTAAAATAATATTTTTTAAACAAATGGGAGTGTATACATATAGAGTGAATTGAAATTAACCAGTTTGAAATAAACATTATGGTTCTAACAGTATGGTTTTTTTTATAGGAACTGGTAATAGCCTACAAAAGAGAATCTGATCTAGGAAAATCGATCGTGGAAGTCATGATGTAAGCTCTTTTGGAAGTAAAACTGTCAAATGTAATGTAAAAGAGCTGCGCAAACATTCGGTGTTCCTGAATCAACCTTGGAACATAAGGTAAGAAAGTTAAATTAGAAAATCCCAAAAGAATATTCTTTAAAAGAAAAGCTAGGACTTATTTCAAAAAAAAAAAATCGAATGAGGAAAAAGATGATCTAGTTAACTAAATTTAGTTTATAAAAACTACACTGTTTAGTCTAACCACAAATAATTTTTCCTGATTCTGCGTTTTGCTGCTTCAAAAATAACCGACAGATTAGAATGCGCGGATGAATGCCAAATGCAAGCTGAAACTGTTCCTTCATCTGGTTCATAACAAAATCAATCTTTGGAAGATAGTTCAAATTTGCTGCTACATATGAACGGATTAAATTAATCTTCAAACTATAATGCCCAGTCTGGGTGTTCTCATTGGTATCTAAATGAAATTAAATCCTTAAAACAACGTAAGTTAGCAAAATACTGTGTATGGACATTTTTATTTCCCCTGAGCAGATAATACCTGTACCCCATGTTGAACGTAAACACATAAGAAAACCCACCATAAAAAAGGGAAAATTGTTGTAGTTAGAAGCTCCTCATACAAGCTGGAGCTTTTAGAACCAAGTCAGAAACAAATTACAAGGAGCCGAAAAATAGCAACAAAATTCGTCCAGGTTTGCAAAGAAATTGCTCTTTGGTAATGTAGAGCTCAAAGGAAAATTGCAAGAAGATGTAAGAAAGGAAGGAGCAAATCATTGATAATCCAAATGGAAAGCCAAATATATATAAAAAAGAAAAGTTTGAATGAGAAGAAGATGCTACTAGGGAAGAAAAAGTTGCAGGGGTGGGTTTAATGTGAAGAAAATGGGCACACTGCTAATGCGCAGGGGTAGAAGATGATGACGATTAAACTAATCATATTTGTGATGATTCTAAAAAAGGTTTCATGCAAAAGTAACAAATTATTGCTAAAACGAAAGGATTTTTTAATAATAACCAACAAGATATATTTTATGTTAAATAATTAAATAATACTACCTTTAATTCTTCTAATATGAAATTAAATAGTTTGTATATAAATAAGATTTGGTTTTGTCATTCTTTCAGAACGTTCCTCCAAAATACTTCCTGCCCCACCTTGCCCCTTAGACAACTCCATCTTACCCAGCATGTGGAGTAAGATGGGGCATTTGCAATACTTTTTAAAAACTGTTATTTTATTAATAAAAGTAAACATTTTTGAATTTTTATATTTTTTTATCGAAGGGAATGCTTTCATGTAAATGTTGGTGTTAAATTTGTTTCCCCAACTTTCCTTTTAAAAATTAAATTAAATCTTATCCTTAAGTACTCCGTCTTGCTCCACCTTCCATTATATCTAGCATAAATTGGCCTGACGCTTATAGGGTTAATTATTATGGTATTCGTGAAAAGGCAAATAATTAGTTGCGGTCATACTTAACATTTAGAAAACAAAGAGTAGTCTATAAGACTCTTACGGATTGCACTGCTCTTCTTGGTAAATAAATTCTCGAGGTGTGCCCCAGGTATCAATACTGGGTATTTTACTATTTTTAGTCTTCATAAATGAAATGAGTTATAATACTGGGGAAGCAAACACTGTACTGTTTGCTGATAACACCATCTTAAGGGTTTTGGGAAGTGAGTGGTCTCAACGCGCTGCCGTATTGAATTGTGTAGTCTGTGACAACTCAACTAATATTGAATATTTCACCCATTAAAAATCATCCAATCGCAATAAAACAAATTTGTTCGGAAGGAAATGTTTTAAACTTTAACTTTTGTATCCATACATTTTTCTAAAACATATGTTTAAGTATGTAATCATCGATATAAAATATTAGTTTTCTGAAAAGCCAACGCCTCGCGAATAACTCACATAGAAAGGCTCTACTTTGTCATTTCTTTGAAGCTCTCTACCGCTCTACCGGAATATTTTGACAATAATAAATAGATACCTTTGAATTCGTCAAGATTGTAACTTTCTAAAACTGCCATCCAATTAAAAGTCACTAGTATAGTTCCAAAGATATGGAATTGTCTGTAAACCTTTGCAATTGGACAGATTTCAACCAATAAAACAGCACATTTTGCGTTCGAGATATCTCTCATAATTCGAATTATTTTAATAGAATTTTATATATATATATTTATAGACCAAAGTTCAATCTTTCGTTTATTTTTAAGTAAACTTGATTTGACTGGTTATATCATATTCAAAAAGCAGTTGAAAGTACAGAAATGCGTAGAATTGATACTACCGCTTGAGATCGCAAATCAATGTTGTTTAAAGGTCTTTAACGGTTATTTTCTGAATTCCCTTTTTCCGCACGAGGTCCCATTTGTTTCATCTCATTTTGTAATTCAAGTAAAGCTAACTTAAATACTTCTATGAAATCTTTGATTTATTTTCTACACTTTCTTATAATTTTATTTCATTTTTGGGCAAAGAATATATTCCTAAATTACTGTTCAAACTAGGCCTGTTTTGTTAGCAGTCTTGTAGTATTAACATAAAAACTGGTGTTTTAAAAATAAGAAATTTTAAATTTATAAATATTTATATACAATTCTATTTAGAACTAAATTACGAAACTTTTTTACGTTTATGAAAATAATTACAAAACATTTTTCTACTTTTTCTGTAGGCCTAAATTTGAACTTTTTCCTTTCGTTGCTGAACATTTTTTGTTCCTTGAGGTAATAACTTTGTAAGTAGTACATCAATAATTTTTTACCGGCATATATAAATTCTTTGAACTTTTCTTTACAAAAAAAAAAAAATACAGAAAACTTTTGTATTGGTTTATAACTACTATATTTGGCGAATTTTTGAAAATATGCTTGCAAACGTACCGAAATTGATTGGCGTTGCAAAAAATTATCATTAACAGTTGTAGTAGGGTTAATCTAGAAAAGTCGGTTATTTTATCACTGATTATTGCGAAAAATTGGTTTTTGGTTAATGGTCTAAAACTGAATAAAAATAAAATTCGGTTAATGCAGTTCAGTTGTAAACAATTGAAAGACAAAATTTCAATTAATCCTTTAAAACCAAGTACAGACTCGTCAAAATTTGTGGGAGTGGTAATTGATGAAAGCATACACTGGAAATCACATGGTATTATTTCAAATGAACTTCAAATTCGGCTTATTATTTTTTTTTCTACTAATAAGTGCCTAATTTAAAAATATATTTTTGAAGCTCATCCAAATCATTTACTTTTTCGTTACCTACACTAAAGTGTAGCGATTTAAAGATACAATTTTTTATAATCACATATTAAACAAACATATATATTAATGTGATAATTTCGCTAAAGAAACGCATTTTTAAGTAGTTTACATTGTTATAAAAGTACCTACATTAATTTCAAAGTTAATTCTGTAATTTTTTTAAATCGAAAAAAAATCTAAGTATATTTTGTCTATTAATCAAAGGTACTTTGTAGAATATTTTACGAAATTTTATTGAGTCTTGACAACCTTGGTTACATCAGTGACGGCATATAAGGCAGCTTTACACAGACTGATAAAGTTGGAAGCTAGAAGGCTAGAAGGCAAGAAATGGGTAAAAGGCAGATATTTTAAGTCAAGAAACTGGTGACTAAAGCTTGGATGGGAACGGAGCGGGATCCACAAGTAGGAAGAATTTCAGAAACATTTTTGAAGAAATAACAAATTACGGTATACGAAACAACAACAGCCTTTCAACAGAAAAGCTCGAGAAGTATATTTTAGTGGCTGTAAATTAATAAGCCTGTAATTTTTTGAGAATCAGTTTACCGTTATCACTAGTTTTATTTCCCCTTTAACGTGCCTATATTACTTGCAAAGCTTATCAAATCCCTTCCAAACGCAAAGGAAATCATAGATGTCAAATCTAAATTTCTGCATACTACACGCTATCCTATCCTTGTAAATTGGGGTACGGTCTTGTCCTAGCTACAATGATCACTCTTTAAAAAACTAACCGCTTTTAACTCTGTTAACAAATTTACCGAATTTATGTTTAGCCATGGAAAGACTTTTATACTTAGTGATTGGAAATTGGAGCATGAGTGTAGTGAAGTGTTTGTAGATTAATTTTGTGTTTAATACAAACAAAATAATCATCAGTGCTTTATGGGGGTCGATACAGGATATCCTAAAAACTGTTGACGTTTATTTTACTTTTTTATTTAGATAACCGTCAAGTTGAATTTTTTATTCGCAATCTAAAGTGCATAACATTACCAAAGTCAACAGTTTTTTCATGAATGTCTTACAAGACAATCGTGCTTCACATTTCTCGAATCATCTATGTTTTATGTTTTTACATGCAGACTGCAAATGAATGTAAATGTATCATACAAGTTTAAATCACTTACTTCATGAAAAGGAGAAAAACATGTTAAACGCATGCTCTTAAGAGACAACTTTTTTTGCACCGAATTGTGAGAGATGACGACGCAATCTTATTATTGATGACGTAATATACACAAACTTCTGACAGTATATACGAGTAATAAGGCCTATGTGATAAAACATATAACCTCGTTATATGGTGTATATAAAAATCGAATACTTGCGATGGCGCTGTTTATATTGCACTGACTTCTGACAAATGGTATTACTGTGATGTTTGATAAAATATTTAATAATGTTTAATAGTGTGTAAGTAAATCGTAATAACTATTGTTTTTTCGACTGCAATAGTCTTATTGAAAACTCACTGAATGTATTTCACCGACTTCTGAGAAATGTAAACATAACGGGTGACCAAATATTAATGCTTATTGAATTTACTTAGTACTATATTTCAACTTATTATCAAAATTGTATAAGACAAATGAGCTATTTCAGTGATACCTAAGATCGGAAGAAGTCAATGAGCACCGATTATGGTCCCCTTAACACGTTTTGGACTGTCATTAATTAAATGATATTGTAAGTCCAATTTGGTAGAAATTTGGTGCACATGTTTGTTTTATAATTTTCTCTGAAGAATTCGTTATACAAACATTCATCAACAGGAAACACTTTTTTTTGTTTAGTAGTTTTATTTACAAATATAAATACAGAAGATTCTTCTGTACATTTAGTTTTTTTACAGGACCTTATAGCTCGTCTGGTTTAAAAAAATCAAGAAAAACTTTAAATAACATGTTAGAAGTAGACTGCAGATATGGAAACTCGGTATGCAAGCGGAATAAAGCAGTAAGTAAGCAAAGGTTGGAGCTATATTTCGT
>JAGFPH010002244.1:136645-161320 GCA_018207615.1 Philaenus spumarius
TAGTTGCGTGGTAGAATTATTTCTAATGATATCGTTATTGTCCTACTTACATTGTTTGTAAAATGGCGCACTTATATTTCACAACAATAAAAACTCATAGAAGCAGTTGTAAACAAGTTAACACGCCTGTATGCGTTTAATATATTTTATTCAAAGTATCCTGTACGTAAAAGCTGTGTAGAAGGGTTAAAAAAGGTATTGGTCTTATAATAATAAATTGACTAAAAGTATATTGAAAAAGGAAAGGGCCAATTACTCGCCTAAATGTAGACATACAACTTGGGATGGTTTTCATCTTCAAATAAGCCCTTTGCTTCGGGGATGTAAAGAGAAAAGGGACCATGTTAAATACTACATTGCAATTGAAAGAAAACTAGTGGACCGGGCAATGCTTCGCTATTGCTTGATTTACCTAACCTAAAATTATATTCAGTTTTTGATCCAAATCAGTTGTTGATCAAAATCAGCTGTTGATCAAAATCAGCTGTTTTAAGCTTTTCATACGAACAGCTGTGCCCCTGATAAAATCAAAAGAAATCTTTCTTCTTCTTCCTTAAGATTGACCTTCCAAAAGATTAACATGGCAACTTTGAGGGCCACTGGGGCAAAGCCCTTAACATACATTGAGCTCATTTTAAGGGAAGCACAACTTCAGAGTGAGCTCTGTAAAATGACACCAAAAACATCAAAATCGGTTAAACTCACAAAATAACCCCTAGCAAATTAATTATGTAATAGATATAGATACGTCGAAAGATTAGAGCTAAATCCTTACGTATTACTTACACATCTTACCATAATTAACTTATTTTAACTATGATTATGATTAATATTTACTTATTAAAAAAAAAAAAAAAAAAATACTACTTATGCATTTCTCGGGTTGAAGTAATTTTAAATCTATCATCTTACAACCTATTTTATATAATTTAAATATGTACTCACGGATAATAATTAAAAAAATGGTTCTAACTTTTCACTAATTACTATTTTTTTCAGTATAATAAAACGCATGTTCATGATTAAGATTTTTATTGCCATATAATTACACAACTTCAACTACTTGAATTTAAAAAGTTGCAATGATTATGCTCAAATTGGATTTCAACTTATTTTGATTAAATAATTAATTTTCTAATTATCATATGCAACATAAAATAAAAAAAAAATTTATTTAATAATTATTTTATTCCTTAATTTACTAGCAATCTTTCCAAAATAAAATAACAAAATTGAATATGAAAACTATTCTTATTGCGTAATTAATTTACTATTGATTCTCTGCACACAAAATATCAAAATTTCATTGAATAATAATTCTGATAGCACAATTAATTTACTAGTAATCCTGTGCAATATAAAATATCAAAATTACATTTAATATTATGTACATTGCCTAATTAATTAATTTACTAGTAGTCCTCTGCAACATAAAATGACAAAAAAGGATATACAGTAATACTTATTTACATTGCATAATTATTAATTAATTTGCAGGAAATCCTCTGAAACATAAAATTACAAAATTTTATTTAATCATCCTTTCATAATAAATTTACAAGTCATCTTCTGCAACCTAAAATAAAATATTGGATTTAATAGTTATTCTAATTGCATAAATTAATTTGCTATTCATCATCTGCATCATAAAATTATGGAACTTTATTAAAACATTTTCTGAATACACCTGCGAAATAAATAAATGTTGAAAGAGTCTATCTCTTAACATTTATTTTTATGTACTTTATGGTACATTATTAGCCTATTATCAATAGTATTCTGTATCTATTGCTATTATGTAAAAAACTTCATTTGAAGCCTTGAAAATAGACATGTGTAAAAGTGTCCTAAACGTCGCGTCGCGTCGGCTGTACTCAACGCGCAGACTATATTGACGTGGTCGACTCAGAAGATATAAATCAAATTTAAGTGTCTTTCTGTGACTTCAAAATGTAAGCTTTTTTCTAAGATCATATGATTATTCGTTCATTAAAATAACCTAAAAACACATTTATAAATATTTTGTGTGTCTGTCTATCTGTTTGTTTGTTCGGGCTGGCTATCTCTGGAGTGGCTGAACCGATTTTGACGAAACTTTCATTGACATGTAGAATATTTTTCTTTACATGTAGAATAACTTTCTAGAAAATATTTTATACTACTTTTTATTCCGAAAAAAATAAAATTCCTGTAAAAAAAATAAAAAAATTAAAGAAATTATAGACAATTTAGGGATTTTGTGGACAAATGTTGGGATATTAACATAAACTGAAGAAGCTTGAGAACTTGTTTTACAATAACTAAGGGCGTAGCTCAGATGGTAAAGAGTTCGCTTAGCATGTGAAAGGTACCGGGATTGATGCCCGGCGTCTCCAGAATGTATGCCACATTTTTGTTTTATGAACTTGACAACACAAAAATTGTTATTGGTCTATGATTTTTTTACAACATATCTCTACATTATTTCTCAATGCCATTTTTTTGTCGGTACGCCATAACTTAATCAAATTTCATATTTCGTGAATGAGGCATCATTTTAATTTTAAAGCTTTCCTTAACCGCTACACCGGAAAAATATACAAAACACAATTATACGAAAAAAAGAAAAAAAAATAAAGAATCCGAAAGTAAGATTGATGTAAGATCAAGTAAGTTGTAGGGATATTTTCCTGGCGTTGGCAACACTGATGATAACAATACCCAGCTGGAGAGCTGCCGTTACGCCACTGTATTACTATTTTTATTTAATTGTATATTGAGTATCGTATAGTATACGCAATATATGATACTAAATATACGGTGTGTACATTAATTAAGTGGGATTTAAGTAAGTTAGAATGCGAATGCTTCGCACGGGTCTGCTAGTTATATTATAATTTTAATTATTATATTCGTATAACCTCGTATCTTGACTAATAATTAAGCAGCTTTCAAATCATAATAAATATTGTAATCTCATTCTGCCAGCGCTTTTTACACGAATACATTAATTACACAGCCATATTAAGTTTAATTATTTTTCAAATTTTTTTTATAATTTTTACATATTTCAATGTTATTATTATAATATTTTCAACGTTTTTCGATGATTTTTTCCGAAAAAATATTAAAACTAAGTTATAATTTATTGGTAAATATACTTAAATTATTAAATTAAATGCATTTATCTTTATTGTATAACATATGACCGCATTTACACAAATATATATTGTATAAGAAAATATACTATCATGTAAATGATTTACAATGTCAAATAATTTGTACTTTATTACATAATATTTTCAATGCATCATCTATACATATACATAAAATTAAAGTGTCTGTCTGTGATCTCAAAATTATTACTTTTTTCTAAGCTCATTATTTTTGTCCATCTGTCTGACTGTGTTTTTTTTTTGCCATCTCCAGAATGGCTGAAAAAATTTAACGAAACTTTCATTTGCATGTAATGGACTATTCATGGATTAATCTAGGCAACTTTTTATCCCAAAAACATTTAGGGTTCCTATTTAAAAATTGAAATCATGAAAATTAGGGGTTTCGTGCGAATTTACGTGACAAACGACCATTATAAATAAAACAACTGATTTGGATCACAAGCCTAACACTTTTACAATATTGTCTGTGTTTTATTTTACTGTATACGCTGGTTTAAGCTTTAAATATATATCAAAACAGTATGCAATAATGTGAAATGTATTCATATAGATGTTAAAAACACCTCAAAACCTGATTTGTAATTGTTATGTTCTGGAGTTATGAGTAACAAACTGGAGAAAAACGGGATTTTTAGCGTTTATTGGTGCATAGCTAATAATTTACGTAGGCTCAAAAGGGATACATAGATCGATTTGGGCAAAACTCACTGTGCATTTTTAGGCCATGGAACTGGGATCTAAAATAGTTGTTTTTCCTTGCGCGCAATGGTAATTCACAATATATAGCCGATAGTCACTTTATTTATTTAATCACATATGCGAGCGAAGCCACTGCTAGTTACAAATAAATATTGTTAAATAATACAGTTTGCTTGATATTGTACTTTCTTGGAGAAGCATACTTACAGTTTTTGTCTTTACAGTGAATGTGTTGTTCCCTTGTAGTCATAACCTACAAAATAGTGTAACTGAAGTTAAAGATATAAAACTGGAGGTATGGATCTACTAACAAGATCTATTTAAATTCATAATATTCCGTTTGGGGCATCCTGCGATTTCCACTTAGGTCTATATTTGTAATATTCCTTGAATGTGTGAGAGAACGAGTGTATAGGATAACTACTTTATTGTTTTTGCGTATATATTTCTGTATGTAGGTACACTGTATAGGTATTTTAGGTTTTGAATGTATGTGTTGATTATTTACATAGTTTGCTTCCTCACTGATGATTATTCAAAATATTACTTACAGGCTTATGGCCATTAGGGTAAATTTTCCAACGAACAAAATGTAATGTCAATTGTATATTATGCCTTGATGAAAATATTTTTAAAAAATTACTATAATTATTATAATAGATTGCGTTTATTGTAAATTCGTGTGCATTATTTTTGCTACGGAAAATAAGATTAAAAAATGGTGTAAATATCTTGTGTTTTATAACAGGAAACTTGTATGACATATCTGATCTTCTATGAACTTTGAGGAAAGAGGGGAGGGTGCTAAAAATTTTAAATTTAAATGTAGATATTTAATTAATACATCGTTGTAAATCTTATTAAAAGAGAAACAGAATAACGCAAACTAGATCGTTGTATCTTGCTTCATTTTAAAGTAATTTGTAATCAAATTTCTGGAAAAAAGCGAATGGTTGTATTCCCGGTTCAATTTACATGAACATTATTTTTCCAACGTTTTTCGAGTACACTTCGAAACTCAGATAAATGAGTGGTACCGAACTAAATTTATTTGCTGTATGTTTTTGTAAAATAAGTTACATTTATCGTCAACAACTTACTCTTAATAAATTAATAACATTATTTGATGTTATAATACAAATATATTTTTCCAGAAATTTGATTGTCCATTACTTTGAAACGAAGCTATATACTAAGCTGTAGTTTGCTCCATTCTGTTTCTCTTTTAATGCACTTTGCAATGTTGTATTACATGATCTACCTCTAGATTTGAAATTATTAACCTAAACGCCACCCAAGCCCCTAAAAATCATAGCGGATCAGATAAGTGTAAAAAAAACTTCTCCTCTTATGTAACACAAAATATACCCTTTTTTTTGTTAACTTATTTTTAGGAACAAAAATAATGAAGTTGGTTAAAGGAACTTTATGAACACTGCAAATTTCAAAGTTATAAAATCATAAAAATTGGTGATAGAGTAATATTTTGTTTAAAACACCAATACATTTAAAAATTATATTTGAATCTAGTATATCTAACTCTATAATTTTATTATTAAAACTAAAAACTCTGTTATCTGTTTTAATCCTTATGTTAGGTGCTTCTACTTGACATTTTTAAGACCGCAATTTGACACTTCAACACTCTGAGGCGGAGAAATGTTTTAATTAAATTCTGTGTCGACACATTCTTTGTGTACAAAGATAAACTTTAAAATGCTGTAAAAGTCAGAGTAGAAAGGTAAATCTCACAAGACGTTCTTTGTTTTTATTTAATTAAGTTTCTTTTTCTCTGTACAATTAAAATAGCATAGTCACTTGCATATTTACAATTCCTTGCATTTGCAGTTTGTTCCGTATTTCTGAAACTGACAAGATAGTTTTAAATGTTATACAAAATGTTTTGCGTTTTATATAAACACTATATATTTGAAAGAGGTTTTTACAAAACGACGACATCATAGCCGACAGGATGAGCAGTAGCATAATTAAATCCTTTTTAATTTGTATGTACAAATGGTTGCTGGACCAAAATAAGTATGTAATTTAACTTACATTTTAACAGAAATTTATTTAAATGATAAATTGTATGGTCTTATAAAAAAAAACTGAATATTCTATGATAAATCGTATGCTTTAAAACAATCTAGAGCTACATGTTCCAGGTGGTCTAAGAGGTAGGCTAAATAATTAAAAACCCTTATGAGTCGGATTTAAAAATGTTTGATGGTTTCGTTTTTCAATATAATACATTCGACATCTGCAACAATAAATTATCTCTCTAATTATTTTAAAGGAGTTGCACTTAAAATGTTAAATAAATTCTTTCTAAACACACATGATACATTACATTACTAAAAAAGTTGTGTTTTTGTAACTACAACTGATTGCATAACGTTTCGGTTAGATAATTATTGTGTAAATGATAAAACACTGAAATGTCAATATTAAAATATACCTTATCACGATTTTTTCCAATAAAATTGTCTCCCCTTCTCATTTGATTACTCCTTTAATAGGCATACATTTTGATTATGGTAGATTGCATTTGGTTTATTTGTGGCGGTTCCCTCGCTGCCAGTCCGAATCAAAGACGGCCCGCTCCTCCAGCGATGACGTCCTCCCTTGTTTAGTGCCTTCGGCTTTCTCTCGATCCAACGGACGGTGTTAAGATTGGATGTGGTTTAGGACGTTCTTTAATAATGTAAAGAAACGATTGTTTCGAGCGTTTATTAAAGCAAAAGAGTCTGTTCCACTCCTGGCCCCAACTTATAACTAAGTAAATGAAGGCTAAGGCAAGTCCACATTGTTATTAGCAGAAAGTTATTAACAGACTGACTTAGGCTTGAACATTAAGCCTCAAGCTGGATCCCGCCCACTTTTACCTTTACACTGCAACATCAACTATCTTGCGAAAATTCCTCCCTTAGAACCCACTTATTGCCTCTAATCGTTTTATTTTGCCGTAAATAAGCAAATAATAAAACTATTTTCTACTAAGATTTTAGATTTACATATGGATTAGGTAAAATGATATAGGTAGTACATAATATGTAATACTTTTTACAACCTTTTTCATTTAAAGGAAAAAATGTCTTTGTGTTGTACCTACATAAGCGAATAATACTAATAAACTAATAAATTTATAAGCTATATACAGGGTGTTCAGAAAAAGGGTTTTAAGAATTTAGGGCGTGATTCCCTACATCAAAACAAGATGAAAATTACAATAAACATAGGTCTAAAAATGTTCCGTTTACTGTCTAGCTGCCATTTTTTTTTCTTTGTACAAATTAACTGATACCTAGAAAAATGTTTGACTCATTGAGTTCAAACTTGGCATGAAGTTTAACCTAACAATGATCTATCGTAAGAAAAATAAGCGATTATATCCAATCAAGCGTTTCAAAATGGCGGATGTTTGAAAATTTCAAAACTAAATTACTCAAAAACAGCAGCTTCTTGTAGCCCTTTTGATTCCCTATCGGATGGTGAGACTGTCAAAACAATTTGATGAAGGCATCCTATACTAGCACAGTAAACACAACAATATTGTATGTACATATGCTCTTGTTATTTTTTATCTACCTTATCTACTGTCATTATCTACTTGCAAATAGCTGCCTGCGTGTGTGAAATTTATAAGTAGAATTTATTTGCATATCAGCCTCCAACTCCGGTTCACGCGTTGCTTTGTTCCGCTCGCAGCGGTAGAACACACTTCGCTGGACATTGTGGCCTAGGATTTTAGGGACTTCTTCGCTTCGTTCGCATCGCACAGAGTTTGCATTCAGGCGAACAAAAGCTGCCCCAAGGTAACACCCCCCCTCGTATATTTATTCCAGTACTTTTATTTTATTTAACGTTTTGATTGATTTTGGGGAAACAGGACGAGCTATAAGGTCATGAAAAAAAAAACAAAATGTGCAAAATCTCCTATATTTATTTGTTTACATAGAATCCCCAAAACTTTTCATTCTAGTGCGTACAACATAAAAAACGTTTTACTTTCTGCCAAAAAGTGCTTTTGGTTGTTGAATTTTTTGGCTAAGGAACTCGTCCGAGCCACTATGCAAACCAATGTGTATACCAAATTTGGACCAAATCGGGCGTAAATACTTCAGTTAGAGTGCGAACAAATATGTACAATTTTTAATGACAACACGTGTTCGTGGTTCTGTGCTCATTTACTACTCCCGACCTTAGATCTCACTATAAGTTTCACTGCAACAGATCATCTTTCCTATGGAAATTCGCTAACATTCTCCAAAAAATCCACATCTGATAAAATAAACGGTATCAGTTAACTGACACAAACTTTCTCCCAACTTACTGTAGTCAAAATAATATTGTTTTCAACCATTTTATTTATTACTTTTTAGAACAAAACAAAAAAATAATATTCTACCTACGTCGATCGTATAAAAAAATTATTGTCTTAGGCGGGATTCGATCGCGCGACCTTTGAATTACTGGCCGTGATCGCTACCATGGTGCTATCCCGTGCGGCCGCCGTCGCGATGCTAGATTGACAACATAAACTTGTTTATTTTTAAACATTTCCCCATGATTATAAAACGCCGAAGTTTTGATAAAAGCGGGTGGTGTCATTTTGTTTGGCATCTTAAGCACTATAAATACTGAAAATTTGATCAAAATCGTTAGAGCCGTTTTTGAGAAATTTGCATTTTTGTCGTTTTTTATGGGTTTTTAAGGGTAAATTACCCTTAAAAATTAAAAATTCCAAAAAATGAAAAAAACGCCTGGAGATATTAGGGTTTAGTACCTACATACCAAATTTCATGAAAATCGGACCAATAGTGTCCTTTCTGGTCGTGTATACATACTGACAGACTGACAGACAGACACCACTCTAAAAACACTTTTTTGGGTTCAGGGAGCACCAAAACAAAACATTCCACTAAAAATATTTTTGGGTTCAGGGAGCACCAACACAGATAATTATTGCAATAAACCATTTTTTGGGGTTCTGGGAGCACCAAAACAGATAATTCAACTGAAAATTCAAATTCGAACATTTTTACGAAAACAATACTTTCTCCATATACTACGTATAGGGTGGAGAAAGTAAAAACATTTAAAAAAACTTAAATATTTTTGCCACTGAGTAAGGGATCCTGTACAAATTGATTGGCTGAGAATAGAAAACATTAAATATAAAAGGTTACTAAAAACACACAGTTACTAGATATGCTATGGTAGTAACTCCTAGTTCTGTATACTTACTTCTTTCTACATAGGCCTACTAATAATAGAACCTGTGAGAAGTGCCAGCAATGTAATGTTGTGTTCTAAATTTTAATATAAGTAATATAATAAATTACAACTTTTAGTTTTATATTTTATTTTTATGATTTTCTAAACGAACAATTTATTGTAATAGAAAACCGTGGTTATTGGGAACTTCTTCGTTGATATTAAAACCGTATTGAGCACCCCTGTTGCACCCATTCCGCACAATTTGTGGTTTCTATCGGAAAATAAGTTATAATTAGTTTTATAACTTTCTTAAACGGTTGGTAAACGTTCTTCGATTACAAACTGATTGACAGCTGTGCTTTAGGTTGGTTGGCTAGAAACGTTCGACGTCCACCATAATTAGGAATAAATAGATTCACATCCACAGTAGGGTCTACATAATATTATTTCCTTGTCAACAAGTAGGAGTAGTTTTTCATTGAAGTTAGTAAATGGTTCATCTTTTGTTTATTCCCGTTAAATCAGCAAAAATAAAGAAAAAACTATTGTAAATAGAAAAAAGTAAAATATTTGCTAAAATCAACTCCTATAAAGCGAGTGTATTACCGTAACTTATACTTTAATATTTGACTTCACATATAATCTGTTGTACAAGGTTAGATTATACTTTTGTGTTATGTTTAAAGTCTTATCAAGTAGATTTTTTGTATAGATATATAACTAATGTAGGCTACAATTATAAGTTTTTTGAGGTTATAAAATGAATACATCTTTACTACAACCTTTTATCATCAATATATTAATTTATACAAATTCAAAAATAGATGCCCTTTCATTTAACTTCAGAAATATTCGTAAATTAAGTTAGTAAATGGTACAACCTTTTTTCAGTCTTGTTAAAACAGCAAAAATATAAAACCAATAGTAAATAGAAAAAAGTTAAACTAAACCTACAAAACAAAACTTAAAAAAAAATCATGTGCTAAAACCAACTGCTACAAAAGCAAGTGTACGTCCGTACGTAAGTGAGAAACAGTATAATATAACAGCTGAATTTTGCCTTAATCTGTAATACAAGATTAGATTTTACTTTTGTGTTATGTTTACAGTCTTATAAAGTTGATTTTAATAAACACTTATAGAACTAATGTAGGCTAAGATTATAAGATTTGCTTTTAGGTTATACAATGAATACAACTCTATTACAACATTTTATCATCAATGTATTCACTTATACACATTTAAAGAAGAGATACCCTTTCGTTTAACTTTGGAAACATACGTACAGATTAGTCACTCCGGGAATGTGTCCGGTAGGGGAGGTAAATAGGGGTCCCCACGCTTTGTTTGTTGTGCAAAACGTCATCAGTACAACCTCAATAAAAAAGTATAGACTTATTTTCTTCACTGTACACTCTAGTTTGTCACTGTAAAGTATAGGTAAATAAAAATGATACACACATTTTTCTAAGTGAAAAGTACGTTTAAAAATTAGTTGTTTTATTTATAAATATACACAGGATGTCACAAAAAAACCTTATTATGCTATAATGCAAGATCAGATTCTATACATTAAAATAAATAAAAATATTCAAAAATATATTTTGATTTCGGGTTAGTTTATTTAAATTAAACTAGCCAAGTTAACACTTTGTACTGGAATTATGTGAACAACGTTTTGACAAATATTTTGCGCATGTGTTACAAGTTATAAGGAGAATGCGTTCTTGGAATCGACAAATAAAGAGAGCAGGAAGGCGGGAAATAGTTCCTGAGATATTCTCTTTACATCATCCTATTTACTTTTAATACAACATCGTAATATAATTGATTTTCTGTTCTTAGTTATTCGATTTATTCAAATATTCCATCATTAATCAGTCAATCTTATGATCTCGTGAGAATATCTAAAGAGTAGGTATACTAATTGTTAACTTAATAATTACTGTTATTGTTTTTAATCGAGTTGTTTTAAATCGTATATATATTTACTAACTTTCACCAACCTGGTGACTAACAATATAATGTTCAAAGCCTAAAACTGTAAATACAGTATGATTAAAACAAGATATTATTATTGTACTCAATGGAACAGCCAGGATAGTACCAAAACAATGTCAAAAAACACAATGTATTCATTACCTTTCTCCTGGCCAACCAATGGGTCATACTTAAAATTGTTAGAAATAAAAAAGTACATTTCACTAATAATTATCAACAACTTTCTGATTTTTATTTTTGCCTAAGAATACAAAATAATTCTCTCTAAACATTTATTGTCATCACTTTTATTTTATAAAAAAAACTATGTACAATTTGTCATTACAGTTATAACATTTTATAATTATTTTTTATGAAACAAAACCTTACTTATTTATAGATATTTGACATAGTTTTCTCTAATAGATAAAATACATTTTTATATAAATGTTGTAAGCCAGTAGCTATAGGTAAAGTTATAAGAATGCGGGACGATGTCCATGTTCTCAGTTAAATGTTATTTGTGGAATTGGTTGTACCGCGAAGGCAGGTTTAAGAAGTAGAAGGGATAACACGCCCAGTAGGCCAGACACACTTCTAGTCTGCGCTGATGTACATCATCGTATAACATATAAACATATCCAATTATTAATTTCTTTATTATAGCATTAATAACTTATAAATCATTTGATATACCAATATGAATTAAAAATCAAAATAATGTTAATGTTCGTCACTAACTGTGACTTGTGTGTTAGTGTCCGTGTAAATGTGTGTTTATACAATTTTAATGTTTTTAATGTTCGACGAACTCACTAGAGGGATGACCAGATGATGGAGTTACGGCTCCGAAACATGTCATCTTAAACTTAACGACAAGGAGTCACAAGACGGACTTAAGGTAAATAATTAGTATTAACAAACTAGAGGTAACATAATATACATGTATACACGGAGATAGATAGTGAAGTGTTTGTAAGCAAGGATATGCATTTTATTTGATGTTAGTTGTAGCCTTTCGTGTATATAACTCCTGTAGATGAAAGATGGCTCTTATAGTAAAACCTAAGGTCGGAGTGAGCACCGATCATGGCCTCCAGAACACGCTTTGGGTTGTCATTAAAATATGAATACATAGGCCCATATGTATATAAGTGTTCGCACTCTATAAGCGCATTTTGCATCCGATTTGGTCTAAATTTGGTAAGCACGTTGCTTTCCTAAGTCGCTCAAACGAGTTAGAAAAAAAAAAGAAATAAAAAGTAAATAAATAAAACAAACTTAAGCACTTTTTTTACCAGAAGTTACATTTTTTGTAGTTTTTTTTGTACTAGAATTAAACTTTTTAAGATTTTATCTAAAACAATATTAATATATAATATTATTCTGCACATTTTGATTTTTGAACTGCTGTACAGCCTTTATGGTTCCCCTAAAATTGATCGAAACGTAAAATACTAAAGAACCCGGTTCAAATGCAAGTGTTGATTTTAGCATAGGCGCAACTTCTGATCCGAGGCCGAGTAACAAAGTCCATAATCTTGCCTTATTGTAAAACGACGACTCTTTCGGAAATTCAGACACTATTAAGTTATTAAAGAACATCATCCGTTGTCATCTAACACTTAACACTTATTGAATAAATCATTCGTAAAAACACACTTAATAAAACCATGTCCAGTAATCCCACTGTCAAGAGTTCCCACCGGACATGGTTTTATTAAATTTGTTTTCGTAAATAATTAAAC
This sequence comes from Philaenus spumarius, assembly GCA_018207615.1. Taxonomy (NCBI): domain Eukaryota; kingdom Metazoa; phylum Arthropoda; class Insecta; order Hemiptera; family Aphrophoridae; genus Philaenus; species Philaenus spumarius. Next base: position 149,451 of record JAGFPH010002244.1, read on the forward strand.
AATGTATGAACGTAATTTTGTTCTATGTTAAGTGTTCCAGGAGGATATTCTCCAATAACTTGATAATGTCTGTATTTCCGAAAGAATCGTCGCTTTACAATACAAGTAACTACTGACGACCCTGCGACGGTAAGTTGTAATATTATTATATTGATATCTTATTGTATTTTAATGAAATTAGAAATATTGTAAATCAAAAGTAACGGATGACAAACATTTATATCATATTACTTTAAATGAGCAATTCTTGTATCTTTGTATCTGTCGCTGATCTCAAAACGGCTATAACGAATTCAATATTATTTAGGTGTAGTTTTGATTTTTAAGTACACCCAGATAGTTGTATTTCGTGTAAAAGCGCAATTTTTTGAGAAAATCTAATTTAAAAGTTGAAAATTTTTAACATAGGGTCTTATGGGTTGCCATGTTGGTTACAAAATAACAACGAAATAGTAAATAAAGCGATCAAAACAGCTGTTTATAAACAAGCCAATTTATACTGTTTTAGCAAGTTGGAAATAGAGTGGAATAGAACTGAGATTGAGTATTATCCAAAATCAGCTGTTCATTGGATAGTTTTTAATTACTGTTAAAAAACAAGCTAATTATACTGTTTTACCACGTTGGAATAAGAATAAATTGGGCCTGATTTAAAAATATATTTTGTCAAAAAAAAGGTAAACTTGGCAAAGATGGATACATTCTAATAGTCAATTTTGTAATATAGTCCTGTCTCATTTCCGAAACATAATATTGAGGTTATGTTAATCCTGCAATAATTTGTACTATATTTAGGCCTGGTTTCAAAACTTTAGTTGACAGAAGATAGTTTAGTAGATAGAACTAGGACTGAAATCGCAATGAAAGCCTCTCACGTTTATAAAGCATGTATTTAAGGTTATAATAATCTTGTAATTACTGTTAATATATTTAAGCCTGGTTTCATAATTTTACATACCTATGTACAAACAAGTCAACGATTAAAAAGATTCTTTAGCGAATTTTCCAACTGCCGAAGCAAAGCAGCCATCTGAGGCCAAAGGCTGAGGCGGTGTTGTGACGGGAAGCGTCAAGGGGCAGAGCCCCTAGTAGGTTATAAATTCAGAACAGTATATCAGACAGATTTCAAAATGTATATTATAGTAGCTCCATACATTAAATAGCTTAAACTTTGTATATTTTATTAATTAAGAATTAATTTAATTGTATACACAAATCTCACACTGTTTTCCGAGCTTTTTGCAAAAACAAGTCTATTTAAAAAATAATTTCCATTTCCAAATTTAATTTTAACAAAGATCCTTTTGGCTAAACAATAAGTAGCCTACAATAAGTTTTGTAAAATATAATTTTTACAACTGTACAAACTTATAAGTTTTTTACAAGGTTTTGAACTGAAGAAATTCAGCTTTAGAATCAGATACGCTATCCAATCGTGCGCTGTATTTCTTTGCAGGCCTACATGTTATCCATTTAATAGTCCGTTAGGAAATATATTTACGTAATGTGCGTTTCCATTTGTTCATCTCGTTGCATAGCAAACAGAGTCACGGGGAAGGTATAGATATGTCAAAGGAACTTTATGTAAATTTGGGAAACTACCTGGCCTCTCTGACACTACTAAAGGTTTTTTAATGGCCAAGGGATTTACTAGAGACCTACTGGAGGGTGTTATTTGTATTTGTATCGTATGTACGCCCCGTATCATATATAACATGCTAACACAATTCACAAAACCAAAAGTAACATGTCGATCAATAATGGGCTTCTATAGTTATTCGTAAACTTTTACATTCATTTAATATCATAATGTAATACCATATATGTTGTTTTGTATAAAACTTAAAACAATATTTTTTGTTAGAAATAAAAATATATATCTACATGTATTAAATTTTATTGTATATGCGAAGTAAATCATTGATCTTTATTTAGAAACCTTAAAAAGATAAAAGGAAATGAATGCACACATTAATAGCAACAACAACAAGGAGGTTAGAGATTCGATAAATAGAAATCAAGGTGAAAGAATTTTAAAAATGTAAGCGCTAACAGTAAAATGAATTACTAAAATTGATAAATAAAATTAATGACTCAAAAAACTAAAATTAGTAAGCAAAATTGAAAACTAAAATTGATAAAATAATATTAATAGTTTTGTAATATGTGATACTTAAACAAATAAAACTATATAACTAATTAGTTTTAGCGATTTTCCACAGGAAAAATTTGCTATTGCAGTGGCTCTTATGGAGAGACCTAAGGTCGGGAGTGGTCAATGAGCACCTATCATAGCCCCTGAACACGTTTTGGGGTGTCATTAGAAGTTGTACATAATATATGTGTTCGCACTGTAACGACCAGAATAATTTGGAAGACATTTGGTTCACAAGTTGATTTTCTAAGACGCTCGAACTAGTTCGTTATAAACAAAATCATCGGGAAGCACGTTTTTTGACTGGAAGTACATTTTTTGAGATTTTTGGCTTTATAAATTATTAAATATAGCAGATTATTCTGCACATTTGTTTTTTTTTACACTACCATATAGCTCGTCTGGTTCTCCCAAAATCGGTAACACATAAAATACTATAAACGTACCCTAATAGTATGTAAGATGCTAGCCAAGTGAAGCAGTCCACAACCTGAGGCCTCAAGGTCGATCAAATAGAGTTTGTTTAAACAAAGCAACCTGTGGCCGGGTCTGGAGGCTGAGGTGAAAATAAATTCTAGTAATATAGTTCGTACACAGAGGCAGCTGTTCAGCGCCTTCGTCAATTTCCCAAATAGTTGAAACACTAAAACATATTTTTTTTTTAATTTGCTCCACTCACGTCAGCGGTTCAGCTGCGTTATAGAATTATTATAATTTATAGCTATATTATTATATTAATGTTACACACGTAACCATTGTTTTACATTAAATAATGCTTTCAATGAAGTGGAAGTTACATTATAAGTTTTGTTTTCCACAGAAAATATTGAATAAAAAATGTTAAATTTTGCAATTTGTGTTGGTTATATATGTTGCAATATATGTTCTTATATATTATTTATAGGTAATGAATTATTTGTAACACCGTAAATGAATAAAATCAAAAGTCGTGCACAATTAAACAAGAAACTTACAAATTCCTGATTCAATGTTTTTTTTTTTTTTTTTTTTTATAAATGAACTCTTAGACCTTACAAAAAGTTAGGTCCATTCCATTGATATCTAATTAAAACTAAAAATTAAGTAGATAATGTACACATTATTTTGTAATGGAAAGTGGAATAAATAGAGAGGCAAAGCAATGACTAATACTTTCAACAAAATGTACCGCTCTAAAGGACTCTATAAATGCAGTACTAGATCCTCCAGGCAGACAAAAGAATCCATTTGTAAAACATTTTTACAAAATGGTTTCTCTCTTTTGAAATGTTTAACGTTAATAGACTAAACGTACTTCAATGATGTGCAAAAGGATTGATTTAATGTCAGTACATTAAAGGTTTCACTAAAACTTGTGAAGAGATTATTTAGTTTTTTTTTAGGAATTGTATTTACTATAATTAACTATATAGTTAGAATAGTGAGAAAACAATATTTGTAAAAAGAATAAAGTACACAAATTCTTTCAAAACTGTTTTATTGGTTGAGAACTTCTCAATGAAAACCTCATAGTTCTTAGTAAACTGTTGCTAAAAACCAATTAAAACACTTTAATGAGGAAACGAGGATAAGGAAAAGAAGTTATTTTGTTATAGGCTAACATTTTGTACTGTTTTTATGGTTTGTTTTGTCGTTGATTCTTTATTTATTTCTATTATCAACATAATTTACAAATCAATTTCATTATTTTGAAAAAATAAGTCAAATTATGTCTATGTCAAAACTAAGGTTGGCAAGATACAATAACATTTTTTAATTATAGCTATGTCAAAACCAAGGTTGGCAAGGAACAATAAAATTTTGTAATTAATTATGTCTATGTCAAAACAAAGGTTTGAAAGATACAATCACATTTTGTAAATATGTCTATGTCAAAACCAAGGTTCGCAAGATACAATACAATTTTGTAATTATGTCTATGTCAAAACCAAGGTTGGCAAGATACAATACAATTTTGTAATTATGTCTATCTCAAAACCAAGGTTGGCAAGATACAATCATATTTTGTAATTATGTCTATGTCAAAACCAAAGTTGGCAAGATACAATCACATTTTGTAAATATGTCTATGTCAAAACCAAGGTTGGCAACGTACAATCAAATTTTGTAATTATGTCTATGTCAAAACCAAGGTTGGCAAGATACAATCAAATTTTGTATAATTTTCTAAATATTGTCTATGTTTAGACAAAAAAAGGAATTTCCCCTAAAATGGAGTTCTCCCAAGTACCTTTTATCAATAATATAAATGGTAATTTAGTTTTCGATTTCTAATTTACTTAGGAATTAATTTTTAAATTAATTTATATACTTTTTTAACATAGTAAAGATGAAAATGCCTTTCATCCAGGGAAATATTTAAATTAATAATGTTGTTTTAACAAATATGTAACTATAAATTCATTGTATCTCTAAAACGCAACTTTTACGTATAATGAGGACTAAAACAAAAAGTTAATGTATGGGATGAGCTTCAAAATACCTACATTTTTAAGTTATGCACTTAGTAGTAAAACAGTTTCGGACATTTTAACCAGTGCTTCCACGATAAATCAAAATAACACAGCTTAACAAAAATACTGCAAGTACAATATTTCTTATAATTCGGTAATGCAAAATATTTCACTGTAAGAATTGTTTATTTTAGAAAACGTTGAAACATATAAAATGTAGTCTACCTTCTTCTTATAAAAAGTTATAAAAATAAATTATATTTTAGTGATAAAGTAAAAATATCGCATAAACAAAAAGAAATAATAAAAATATAAATATCATATAGTTGAATGGTTTACTTACAGTTAGTAAAATTAAGTTAATTCATACAGAGCACTTTAAGTAAGTTACATTTTAGGCACAATTTATTTTTAAAGTGTTTGCGTAATTACTAGGTCACTGCAAACAAAAATATTCAATGTTAATGAAGCCTACCATACAAGTTGAAAATCACTTACTTTATGAAAGTGAGAAAAAACATGTTAGTGGCATGTCCTTATGAGACAAATTTTTGCACTAATTTTTTGTGACAGATGACGACACCATCTTGTTATTGATAATGTAATATGCACGCAATTTTGACAGTTATATAATATTATGACTGTTATAAAACATATTGTAACCTTATGATATAGTGTATATTATGAAAATCACACGCTTTCGATGCAAATTGCTATGGAGCTGTTTTTATTTCACGGACTTCTAACAGATGTGATGTTTAATGATGTTTTATAGTTAATAAAGAAATCATAAATCACGTATATATTATCTTTAGAGGTAATAATTTTATTGAGCAAGGCACTGCATGTATTTCACTTCTGGTAATGTTAACGTAATAAACAATTCAATGTTTATTTCCATAAGAAATATTATCTAATGCATTCACTCTTATGATGAGACCTATGGTAGGTAGTAGTCTATGAGCACCAATCATGGTCCCCAGAATATGTTTTATGGTGTCGTTGACTATTTTTTTTATATATATTTATATATACACAATTTTCTAATATGGAGGAGTAAAAAAAAATTACGAAATCGATTTGGAAGCAATTTTTAAGGTCAAGCGCTGTGAAATAAACATTTTTTGACTCTTGAAATTTATTCTAAAAACTCTTCCTTATCGAGATATTAGCAACTTTATGTCGATTTATTTCAACACGTTTAAAGCCACCATTTTGTTTTGGTTGTCCGATTTTTATTTTATTTATGTCATTTTCCTATTTTTAAATATAAATTTAAAATAAGTATCACATGGCCATACTTCCCGTTTAAAAAGTTTGAGTTGCCCCCGAAATCCCCCATTTTTGGGGGACACTCAAAATTTCCGATAACGTCAAAAGATACTTTGGATTAATTTAGTATTGTTCCCAAAAAGATATTTGTTTCTTTTAACAAGCAAAAAAATTCAAGGGGGGGCCGGACTTTTTTTACACACAGTATATTCTGGTAGTAGGCTTCTGGATTGTATATTCAATGAGTATAAATATCAATTACCTTAGTTTTTTCGTCAGATAATTTGAATCTATAGTTGGGGAAAACTAAGGTTAATCTTATTTTAGTAAACTTAAATAAATACTAATCTGTGTTTAATAAATACAGCCAAATGTATGTTTTGTCAGATATTTCTTATTTCCATAATGATAATTTTCTATCAATAATTAATTAGTTGTGTGTATAAAGAATAATTTAAATACTAGTCAGATTTGTCCAATACTCTCTGATAGAATCTACTTGCTTCAATAACGTACTCTAATTAAAAGTCAGGCTAAAACAATAAGAAACATTATCAATGTCCACTAAATTATTTGATTTACAGGAAACAATATATACAGTAGACACCAACCAGTTAAGTAAATTCTAATTTTACTTGTAACAGCACTTATTAATGTAATTAATTATAAATTTATCAAATAACATCTCATTACACATGTAAATGAATCTATAGTGATTAAATGTTGGTTATCACCCATTAACTCTATTGGATATGTATCGATGCATTCAACTCTTTACTAGGTTTAATTAAATAATATGATCAGTGATAAACTCCTTTGTGACCTCAATGGTTGGAAATTATTTAGTTTTTACTCACTTGCAAGAAAGAATTTAACTATAAAATCAAGTTACATTTCCTACATTATATATTAATAACTCGTTTAAACGAATGAACACTTATAACAGGATAAAATATGTTTCAGAAAATAATAAAGTAGACTTTATAAAGCGAGGAGACTTAAGTGTGATAAAAACTAAAATTTACGTGATTTTGACGACTTAGTTTTTATACATATGAAACGTAAACCGTAGGCATTCTTGCTTCATAAAACAACAAGGATCAACACAGGATTCGGTAACCCATTTAGGTATTTTAAGTTATTTATTTTATTTGTTTCAGTTGGTATTTTACTGAAAAAAAAACATAATGTTTCATAATTATTTATATACAGTACTATATATACTTTTTAATACATAAGGATCACTATGCAATAGTAAATTAAATTGAAAAACCATAATAATTAAAAGCAATAAAATGTAAGTAAAAAAATGTAGCTTTAATAATTACAAGTAATATTACTGTGTATTGCGGCAGATAGGGGAAATGGTTGAGATCCTTGGTAGATTATTATAAGTTAATATAGTACAGTTATTCGTTAGACACCTTTTAGTGCATGAAATTTAATTTTAAATCTCTTGGAAGTCTTGTATTTGATATGATGATATTTGTTTGGAATAAACTCATGTAACAAAAAAATATAAATATCTATTTTATTTTACTTTTGTTTGAATAGGTTAAAATCTTAAACATTCTTCTGTTTGGAAATTATATAAAAACGTTTATAGTTTTATAGTTTTAAGACGGGTGTGGTTAAACAGAAATACATTTAAAGAATACAAATATATATTTTATTGCAAAGGCAGTGAAGCCAATACTGAAAAAACATCAAACGATTTGTTCCCAGAGATTCCATAACAGAAATATGATTACATATTATGCAGATGGAATACATTCACGTCTAAAAATGTTATATGAAATATAGAATTCTTGACATTTTTATACAATCCGTTTTGTTATATTCTGTTGGAAACATTTCCATATTGCTCAAGTATTATCAACCTCAAGTATGCCATCTCCGCACTTTAATAAAAATATGTCGCATGCACAGTTTGTGTAGCGAACATTTATTTTAGTAAAATAATAATTCCATCGCGCAGATGAACTGCATATGAAAAATTTAATTTCGGTAAAAAAAGATTTCCAGTCGTTAAATTTTCCAAGCAACTTAGAAAACCAAAATGTGTACCAAATTTTTAGAAAATCGGAGTTAAATTTCGAACGTTAGAGTGCGAACACATACATACTGCAACGGCTAATTGGCCTTTTGCAATGGGACCAACTAGTGGAATTTATTTAAATTTAGAGGAAGTTAATTAATTAATTAGAGTAACAAGGGGGTTAAATTAGTCAAAATTAATAATGATAAAGTTAAAATAAAGTTAAAAAAGTTTATTTTGGAAAGTAACCAAATAAAGTTAGTTGAATGCATGTCGGGGTATGACGTAAGCGTTGGAGACAAGTACCAACAAAAACGATGCAGGATAACATGCACAATCCCGTATGCAGGCAGTCACAAAGTAGACCGTTTTACTCTTAGCATTGCTTACATGTTAAAATATAAAATTGTAAAATTAGTTGTTGATTTTAGCTAGTTATAAAGAGGAGAAGGGGATATATAAAAAGACATTAACAGAATTTTAATCAGATAATTTGTTTAAAAGTTATAAGCATAAATGTAAGAGAGAAAAAGAAAAACTTTTAAGATGTTAATTGAAGCAAAACGCTAAGTAGACTCATTTGTAAAGCAAGCAGGGTTAATAAAGGTGAAATAAAAATAATTTCAGATTCATTAAAATGTATAGTTAATATTGAAATTTTAAAGTTATTTGGGGTTTAAAAAAGCCAATAACGTAAAAATGTTAAAGGTAACTAAACAATTAAATTAGGAATGAATGTAACAAGTAATAATGCATAATCAAGCCAAGTTTCATTAAAAAATAATAAATAGTTTTTGTGAAATAAAAAAATCAACAAAAAGCGTTATTAATTAAAATAAAGGCAAATAAAGTGAAAACTGGAGTAAATCGAGAGATTATGTACAAGGTTTATGAAATGTGTTGTAAAGCCATGTGAGAAATGAAAATAACTTAAAAAGGGGAATGGAAAATTAAAAACAAAAGCGAGTAATTAGAAGGGAGCATATCTCAGGAACTAATCAAGTTACTAAACATCGAAAACCAGAAAAAAGTAAATTTGAAATTTAAAGCATAAACTTTCGAAGCGAATACGTAGAGAAATATTAGGAGTAGAAACACCATTCGAACGAGGTAGGAGTCAGAAAACGATCACGAGTCATTCAAAACTTCGAAATCAAGCCATAGACAAAACAGTTATGGAGTTTTAGTTAAAAGCAATACAAAATTTAGGAATAGACCAGTTCACACTGGCGCGTCAACGTAGCGGACCGAGAGAGGACATGACGTCATAGGAATGACTACTCGAGTCTAACCACAGCTAATGAAGGATCAGTAATATACCGTCATCAATTAAACAAGGCCTAATTAAGAGAAGATAATTGCACTAAAATTCATGAAATAATTCAACAAATATATTAGACACAAGAAATATATTCATAACTTAAGAAATAATAATTTCTTACGAATATAACAAAAGAGACTCGATTTACTAGAAAACACCCAGGGAGGTCGGCGAACGAAGTATCTAGCGTTAGTTTGGGAACGACCAGCACGGCATGTACACCACACAGCTTAAGGAATAGCGAAGGGATACATGGAAGTACGTGGAAGATTCGGTGTTCGTCTTTTCTAACTCCGGTCGGTAGTTAGCGGGCCGTAAATTCAGCTTGAGAAGAAACAATAAGAAGTGATATGAAAAGACACAAAGAATTAAGGAGAAAACATCTTTAAAGAAAAGGAGTTATCAAAGTCAGAGCTGTCGAGGAGAAGGCAGCTTTAAGAAGAGGGAACCAAACCAAATCTGGAATCGAAGAGGAGGCATTTTTAAAAAGAAGTCACACCGAAGGAGGAATTGAGAATCAACATTGAACATCTTGTGTTTGTAATTAAAAGGCAATCAAGTTTTTCCAAAAATAAATAAAATAATTTCCATTTGCAAATTGAAACTTAAATATTTTTAAAATAAATTAAATTCATGGCATTTTAAATTAAAGTAAATTTATTTATATTCACTACTCACAATGGCTAATCCACGAATGTAATATATTTGTGATATTATACAAATTTATAATTAAATTTTATTTTGTTTAAAAACGCCATAGCGTTCAAGTTAATTTGTGTTTTTAAGTAAATAAATATTTTTTTTTTTTCTAATCTAGACTACTGTACATTATTTACAAAAATACAATTAATACCCTAAATTCATAAAGTGCTCTAGAAATAAGAAGGTTAACAGGTAAGCTAGCCACCGATCACACAAACTTCAATTAGAAAGGGAACGACCCCGGAGTAGAGTCGTAATTGAGCTAGTTTACTAAAGAGTTGCAAAAAGAACAAAAACGTCCAATTTAAATTAAATTCATAAGAACTGGAAAATAAAAGATTTTTCTTTTCTTGTCACTGCAAAACCTCTCAAATTGTTAAAACGGACTAGTACGAATAAAAAGAATGTCAAATAAGGCCTAAATGCCAGTTAGGTTTTATTTGATGAAAAACAATTGATTGAATTAAACAAAAATTTAATAAAAGGTGTGGAGAGGGTTTGTTCGTTCGAAGCGGCGCACGAGCGAAAGGGACGAAGAGATATAAATAGTGCGTGGCAATACATAAATTTATAAAATTTTTAATGGCGTGTTCTGGTGACCAGGATCAGTACTCATTGAATACTGCCGACTTTAGGTCTCACCGTAAGAGGCACTGTTCACCTTTAGTTAGGAAATTTTCTAATAATTAAATTACCTAAAATGTGAATAGTTATTGTCGTTATTCGTGATATCAAACAATTCATGGTAAATATAATTTTATAGGCCTACTACAAATAAAGATACAAATTATTTTAAAATATTACAATCTTTAAAAAAATGTGTACAAAGGAAAATTATGTTTTTGTATTAAATGATGGGATAAAATTAAATGGAATGTTACATCGAAGTGCCATCAAGGGACTCGTTATAAATTTGTAGAGGACTATTCCACTGGCCTAATTACACTTAAGGGACATTCAACTTTAGTAATATGAAACCTCCAAGTAAAAATCTGACACTCATGGATTATACTTCTAGGTATATTGTTTCAATAGAGTTAACTTTCACTTTAGCCCAGTGTAGGTTACAACTACCAGTAATTTACAATACGGCTGATTTTTTTTATAAGTACATTAAAGTATGTAGATTAACATAAAAAAAGTTTACCAGTCTATCGATTCCCAAAGTCGAAAAAAAATCGAAAAACATTTTCTTTTCAATATTTCTTAATATTTCAAGCTGGGATGAAGATAAATAAAAATAAAAATACCGACGTGTAGGGGAAGTATTTTTCAATAAAAAAGGTCATATATACTTCTTTCCTCCGAGATAGGTAAAACAGAAGACTATTTTCAAGCTCCTCCTGTTTAAAAATAACATGAAAAAAATCGTTCATACTGGAATACTAGGAATATTTATACTGGTGAATTCAACTTTTTAAACAAATTTGAAGTTGATATTCCAAAAATTGTCGAAGCTGGAATAGATTCAAATTAGTTCCTGGGTCCGGTAATCCTAAAATCGAGAAACCCATTGATAAGTCAAGTGGCTCTAGATTGGGTAATTTTGAAGATAACTAGCTGAGACTCAGCATAAATGTTTAAAATATATATTTTAACTCCTATGTCAAGTTTCAATTCGATACATTAAAATTCAACTAATTTAGAATGACCCAACGCTTCATATATGAATGAGATTTCAACTTAAGTGATTTCCACTGCTGCAAAATACATACCTGCATTATCGAACTTTTTCCAGACAAACCATTGCTCGGAGGAAATAAATACATATGCCTTTTTTTATTTAAAAATACCTCCCCTACACGGTGGTATTTTTTATTTTTCTCTATCTTCATCCAAGCTCGAAATATTAAAGATAATCGAAAACAAAATGATAATCGATTTTTTTTCGACTTTGGGAAATCGATAGACTGGTAAAATTTTTGTTAA
>JAGFPH010002244.1:166685-191014 GCA_018207615.1 Philaenus spumarius
AAGGTGATATAACTGGTTGTCTAATATTTAGCTGTCTAAATATGTCGACCAAAAAATTACTCAAAATTCCCCTTCCAGTAATCGTAATTAAGCTCAGTTTAGAAAACAAAAAATTAATTTTACTTATTATCCACCTCAAGGTAATGAGAACAGTGGAGCTGACCTTGTAAATAACTTTATTTGTGCATGGGATATTTTGATACTGCAACACTTTGATTATAATTAAAACACTAGGAACTATGGTAATGGAATATGCAAACACTAGGTAAGTGAAAACTAAAACTTGTTCATACTGTAAAATAATAATTAACAATTTATTCAAAAGTAAAAAACATAAATCAAAATATTCTCTCTTTGTTGGTACCTTCCCAACGAATACAATTTTTAACCCATTAAATTTAATTTTAATTCTTCTTAATTAATTAATAAATACACAACAAATTTACTATTTTAATTGATTTTAATTATTTATTACATTAACTATCTTTATTTTATTTTTCGTTTATGAAATTTAATTATTCAATTTATTTTATTACTTGAATTTAATTAATTTTATACAATTTATTAATTACGACTTTTATTTTAAAATTTACAACAAGAAAACAATCTATTTATAATCCTATCTAACCCAGTATATTTAATAATTTTAATTGAAGCTAATCAGGAAAATTTATAGGGGACAGTATCGTAAGTACACTTTTCACAGACCTTTTAGCGACCTTTTAACGTGTTACAATTCAAATATTTCCCTAACTCTGTAAATAAAATAAGAACGAAATTAAAAATACGTATTGGAGCGAGAGAGATAGAAGTGAAATTGGAATGTCATTAATTTAGTTAATCCGTCATACACGCCCAACACCTAGCGACAATTGAAGAGGTGGATTCCAAAACGCACTAAGTCAAAAAACCAAAATGTCCAGGAAACGATTTTTTTGGTTTTTGGTCATACTTTATTAAATTTTGGTAAAACTAGCACCGATAATTAAAAGACATTAGTTTTAAGATATTTTGATTTATATATCAATAACATTGATCGCTTTTTACTATTTAAAAATAGAAAAACAAAACTGTGATTTTTTCCAAAATGCACTAAGTCTCTGACTTAGTGCTATTTGGAAAAAAAATTATATCGGTTATGTTATTTTAGTTTAAATGTGACTGATATCGACAGATTGAGGTGTACATTTAATGATGTACAAAAATATATGTTTTAAATATTATTTTTTAATGAAAATTAAGCATATAATGAAAACAATAAACTGAATTTATATGAAAGGTTCTTCTTCATCATAAATCCTAACATTATTTTCTTTATGTTTAGTGTTATTTGACAGTGCTTTCTATAAAAGCCCTTTGCACTGTCACTTAGAGTCACGAACTTAAGGAGTTTGTCAACATCTTCTTTTTTCTTGACGCTGATATGGTTTTCCTCCGGTAGTAGGCGTACATCATTGTAAGCGTCCTTCATCAAGGAAACTGATTTGGCTACCTACAATAACCATGACTTTTAGACTGATACCTTAATAAAATCGTAAATACAATATACAAGATGAAATATAATGTAACTTGAATGTATTATTTTGTTGCTTATTTTGTATAACTGCAGTAATTTAGTTAAACGTATATAAATAAAGTACACATATAAATATAAAAAATATTTTGTTCTATTCAATCTATTTAAGCTTACCTTAAAGGTGTTTGCAGAACCGGTGTAGGTATTTTTACATTGTACTCTCTCACAGTTTTGGTATGTGTAGATGAACATACGTTGGTCACGCATTTTAAATGGGAGTTTTTTGACAATAGCTTTTTTTGAAGCACTCATGTAGTCATAAATCTGCCAGTCAACACCCAATACATAGACTGTGCCAGATGTACAATAAATTTTATGGTATTCTTCAGGCTCAACAATAGTGTCTATTTTTCGTAGAATCTTTTCGTACCGTCCAAAAACACGGTCGGGAGGCATGTAACTGTGGCCTCTTATAGGAAAGACATGTTCAACTTTTCCAAAAACTCTGGAGTATTTAACAAAGCTCATCAAAAACATCATAACGTTTGTGTTCTTATTTTGCCCGCTGCACGCGTCAGAAAATAATTTCAGAGTAAGAGATCTTTCAGGAAAACTCTCGTACCGTTTTTCTAAATTAGTTACAAAATGTTTCAATGCTGAAGTTATTTCATTTGATCCTCGGCCACTTTGGTTTTCAGTCCAAGTATAAACAAAAGTATTTGATGTGTTTTGGGTATTTTCCATTAAAACAAAAGTCAGGTTGTATACCCATATCTGCCTGGCATAAAAAACCTCACCAACACGTAGTTTAGGAAGAGGCTGGTTTTGTTGCATATCGAATGAACATTTAATAACGTTCTCCTCTTCTTTTTTTAAGAGTTCATAGAACTTTTTAGATCGCAGTTTATGTAGCCTGTACTCAGTCATTAAACGGCCTTTTTCTCTGAGGTCTTTTGAAGCTCTGATCCTTCCCTTTTTTTCATCACAAAATGAACATACATCAGTTTTTGGGTTGCCAAAACCTAAATTAAATTTAGTTTGAAATATTTTGTAAAACTTTGAGTACGAAGAAATGGGCTTATTGTTTGTTTTACGGGACTCTTTCCACATCCGCCATAACTTCTTAACAGAAAGTTCAGGATTGAGGTAACCACGGACACTTTTATTTCGTCCGTAGTGACTTTCATTACATTTCAAAGAGAAAATAAACTCAATGATTGAAACAGTCGTATCCTGGTCTTTAGGTTTTAATCTTGATCCGCCTCGTTTTTCGGATGGACTTACGCCAGCCTTAAAGTGGTTTGATAAGGTATTTACACGCCTTCGAGAAAATCCTGTTATAGATAAAAACGTCTTAGCACATACGTTTATAATAACGCCTGTTTTTTGCCGAATGAAATATTTTGTTACTGTACGGCTTCGTGGATTTCCTTTAGTTCTAGGCCTTTTTTGTTTAGGATCCTGCACTTGAATATATTTAGAAACAAAGGCATTTTGATCAACAGCACTTTTATATTTATAGATCTTACCATGAAAATCACTTATATCTTCTGGTATGAGCTGGAAAGCTTTACAAGTGCCTGTCTCAGCATGGTTGCATTTCACTGAAGGAGGAAGGTGAGCATTTGCACTGTTTCTAGCAAATCGTTTTTTATTCTTAGCCCATTCGTCTTCATTCCTGCTTCGTTTTCGTCGGCCTATATTTACATCACTCACAACACGATTAAAATCTTCCAATTCATCCATAATAACACTAAACAAAACAGTAAACTACAAAACCAAACGGATATACTGTACACAAGAAAGACGATAGACAACTGAAAAGGAATAGCAGGTGCAATGCAGCTGCTGCCGTCTAGCTATCACGCATGCGCAGACGAACCCTAGACTGACTTAGCGCTGTTTGGAAAAGAAATAACCTGACTTAGTGTGTTTTGGAAAACAAGAACAGTTTTTGCATTGAATTATGTAGGTGACTTAGCGCGTTCTGGAATAAATGATTGTGTAAATGATGGAGACCATCCTAAATAATCCAATAAAATAAAAAACTCAAAATGGCAAAAAAATGACTTAGTGCGTTTTGGAATCCACCTCTTCAATTATGCGCAACACTAAATACTACAACGAAAAGGTACAATCAAATCACGACTTTCAACTCGAATTCATTAAAATAAAATTACAAAACGAATCTGTAGACCTACATTTCCTACATCAAAAATATTCAAAACTAAGTTCTGCATCCAGGAAAGCTAGAATAACAACATAAAACCAAGACAATCGACAAAGATTTACGTTAAAATGCAAGGAGAAACTAGGCCTATCTAATTACAAATCGAAGAGAAGTTGGCAGAATAAATCCGATTACAAGAAAAATACATTCTTATTAGAAAATTAAACCAGACCTACGAAAAGAACCAATTTTTTACATCTCAAATGTCTTTGGTCTAAATCTAAAATAAACGCCGATAAGCTATTATAAATATAAAACCGAAGCCTCGACCGACAAAATTTAATATTAAGCGGATATTTCATTTATGTAAACTCCTCCCACGAAACGCTGTGATTGGTCCACGTAATTCTTGCCACCAAATGAAAAAATGCGAAGAATAAGATATATACATTCTAGAAATTAGATACAATTATTGTAATAAGGAGTTATTTAAGTGTTTTCTATAATTTAACTGTTTAAAATCCTATTAAATTTCGTTGTAAACATTGTTATGTATCAAAACAAATCCACACAATTAAATAAAGACACAATTAAAATAAATCACACTTTACGACTCCCAAACACCTATTACATTAACAAACCCAAATCCCAGAAGATATGAAGATTCATCAGGCGTTATTATCCATTTCCTGGAAAGGTAGAGAAGCCCCAAACGAAGGACATTGTTAAGTTGGCCACTGAATAGTGCAGTTGATACAACTTTGGCTGTTGAAATTTAAAGAAAAGAATCGGTATTTGAATAAATATGAAGCTTATGAAGTTCAGTGTTTTTCCTTTATAACAATTGAGGCCATTTCCGGAAGAAGGGCACATAGGCCTATGTGCCCTTTTTCCGATCATTGTTTTAAACGATCCGCCATGTTGTTTTTAGTAAATTTGCTAAGTTTCAAAGCCTTATCTTGAAAACTGATTATTCTATGGAAGTTATTATTACTCTATGCACAGCTGAGTTGAAAACAAGAGGCCATTTCCGGAAGAAGGGCACATAGATGAACAGTAAAATTTGACCTTATAAAATGATAAACACGTTATAAATATTCTTCATAATTTAATAAATTAAAAATAAAATGAGTTGTTTTATTTTTAAAATAAAAATAAATTCCAGGTGATTTAATTTGTATATCCCTTGTGGTCTAGACATGCTTGTCGGAAAAAGGGCACATAACAAACAACAATATAAATTATATTGTCACATATAACCAAATTCTTAAACACTATAAGCAAGCTAATTTTAATTTATAATAAGATGATAGTTTCAAATATTTTGAAAGGGTTGTATGAGTGTATAATTATACTTAACAATACAGCAGTAAAATCTTTAAAATGATTTTACTCAAAACATATTTTTCATCTATTTCTTCCGGAAATGGCCTCAATTATTATCAAATTCTAATCTACAAGAACTAATAACCAATTGGGTGAGAACTTTCCATTTAACTAGGCCTAGTCTATTTTAAGATCCAACCACCAAACCAGTTACCGTAGAGGGATCACTTATCTGTTTAAACTAGACTGTGAATAATAATATATATATATATATATGTTATGCATATAGATTTACCAAGAACCTTTGAACTTTAAATTATCGTAAATTCAGTGATCCATTATAATACTAAATCCATTAACCAAATAACCTTTTTGACGATTCCATATAATCTTGCTCTCATTAATTTTGTACATATGTTAGTTGTGTTATCCATAATCAAATTTGTTTTCTTTTTAAATACTTTGGGAAAAAGACGGCACCAACCTACCGAGTTAAGATCTTGTGTTTTAAAATTTTATTGAACAACAATTAATAAATTGTTTATCATCAAACTTAGTATTCATAATCTAAATAATATTGTTCTCTGAAAAGAAATATCATTTTATGTATTACCTGTAATAATACAGAAGTAAAAGATTGTTTTATAATTGTAACCCTTGTCGACCATCTTATTTTAATATAGATTTAATTGTAAAGTAAAGTTTTTGTGTGTGTTGTATTAAACGGTGCTTATGTTGTTTGGATGCCTGCAGGTTGGCTAGCAAGGTTGAGTTGCTCTCGTTACTAAAGTCTACTGGTCTACTGCAGTTGTACGGCGTGTCGTGATCTTGTAGTTGTGTTGATTTTAAACTTGTACTTGGCTGAATTACAGGTGATTGATGGTTAGAGATGTCTTCCTGGTGTCCGGGATTCGCTCGTTCCGTTCCAGCGTTGTTAACAATTTATGTCCTGTAGGCTCGCCAGTCTAGTTCCTGAAGTTCCAATAATGAAGTCGATTTACTACTTCATTGAAGTCCTCGTCGTTTCCATATTATTTGACTAATATTGATCAATGATGAACATCGCAACTTCTTCACTAGTGATCTGTATTAACTTGTAGTAAAAACAGATAATTTATAACTGATATTAATTTTTCATTTGTGTTAAACGTAGTAAAATTTTCTAAGTCCAATTTATCTAAGAGAGTACAGATTGTAAAGTTCAGAGTGACGAGTACAATTTTGCTAATGTATGAATATTAAGAAAAGAGTTTTAATAATGAGTGAGTTTTAATAATGAGTCCCAGAACATCGTGTCCCGCGCTTATATAGTGTCCATTTCCACTAGATCTGTTACCAACCTTAAGTAACATACACTAAGTTGTTCTTATTCTTTAACTTAGATTTCCGGGGTTTTTCTTTTCCAGATAGTTTCCCTTAATTTTCCATACATTATTCAGGTTATTTTTATAATCTTATTGTACTTTTTATTTACTTTATTCTATTGTTTTCTTTAATAAACTACCCTATTAGGTTGGTATTACCCTATCTCGTTTTTGATTGGCCGTTAATTCCGCGCGCTTTCTAGCTTGTTATCTCTGTAGAAGCACTATTGTTCTCCTTCTTTTGTCTTTAACTTCTCGCGTTGTTAGTTGTTCCCGCGAGTGAGCTTTTCTGGTTCCTTGAATTTTCCTCTTCCTTTACGAATTCAAGTGGTGTTCGTATGACTTCGCGTTCTCGCGCGAGGCCCGCACAGGCCTTTGTCGTTACGTTTTCTGGGAAAGTTTTCCAGTTTTTCCAACTCGCGATTTTTTTTCTTCTATTCTGTAGTCCTTTGCGAAATTATGTACTAGCCGCAATTTTGTGAATTTTCTTTTGCTTTCTTGGAGTTATGGGACTTATAAAAGTTACGATTTTTCTGTTTTTTTATTTAAGTAATTCCCCGAAATTTATTTGGTATACATACATTATTATACTCTACTACTCTAACTTTAATTATTATAGGCCTAATCTTTAAAAAAATAATTTTCTTATTTATTTTGAGTCTAAGGTGTGAAAACTCTCACCCTTTTTTCTATAATAATATTTAAACTTTTCTTTGATTTTCCTATAAAACTTTCCTTTTACAAATACTTGTTATGATTAAATTTTATTTACCTTTATTTCTTTTATAATTAAATGACAATTGAACTTGACGATTTTAACTAACTTCTATAATATTGAAAATTTGTTATTTTCTTATTCCACCTTTCTTTTAGGTCTATTTTTTATTAAACCAAAATATGTGCCCGCACATATTTAGATATAGGCATATATTTATATACATACAAAGTTTAAATTAACACATGAAAACGTGTTCTGGAGACCATGATCGTTGCTCATTGACCACTCCCGACCTTAGGTCTCACCGTAAGAGTTTTCCCTACTGATATTCGCTTAAAATTCTATTCTTTTAACTGTAGCTTTGAATCAGAATTTAGAAAAACTTTAGAAATATTAAAAAAAATAATACTCCCTAAAATAAATATACAATCTGTCAACATTCCTTAACATTTTTATATTATTAGTTCTAAAGTATGTAGAGAAAGTAGTGAAACTGTTTATACAACTTTCAAATAAATACGTTTTAAACATAAGTTATTGTCCTGTTACATTAAGTAAAGTACATAACAACTGTTTAGTGATTGGTAGTTAAATCAGTTTGTATTTTTTAAATTAACACGGGAAGCCTGTGTTTTAAAAATATTTAAAATTGGGTTTTAGTTTGAAAGAAATTAATGTCAGAGCCTGAGTGCATCAGAGCTGAGATAACATTTTGAGTCAGAGTAGCTAAAGTTGGTAACTTAGTCAAGAAGAATTCGTCTGAATAAACATAGAAACTTGTAGAATATTAAAGTGCATTTGCAACTTGTTTGGCTTTGTTTAAATCATGAGAACTAAAGGCTAATGCTTACATGATGTCTGTTTGATACAACGTTGTTAGTATGCGTTGTTACTAAGCTATTTTTTAAGGGGACTTGCCACGCCTATGTTACTCCATGTTAACTATATGCACATTTTCTCAAGAACCATAAGACTTAGTGCAATACTTTTTTTATCATTTTTTAAATCATTTTTTTCCTAGTGCGCTACATGATATTTTTGTAAAATTTTATTTTAAGTATTTTTTTATCGTTTTAAAAATAATTTGTAATTTATATTTATCGGTTAAAATTTTCACAAATTGTTTTATAGCAAAGTAAGAGGAATTTTTTGAAATTATCATGTAACGCACTAGGAGACCATGTTGTAAGAAAGCACAAAAAAATTGGCATCAATATATTTATTAGATGCTGAGAAAAGTTACATCAAAGTCCAAAAAACCTAATTTTCTTTGAACGGAGAAAAACTGAAAATATCCATGATTTGATGATAGTCCTTACAGTTTATACAATTATGACACGTATGACAGTAGACTATCGATTTATAAACAATAACAGTAAATTTATTAGCAAGATATGAGCACTTGACTGCAACTGGTATAGTTTTAGGCCTATGCTTAACCTAAACATAGTCTATATAGGCCTACAGATGTGCAAAGTCTAAAACGTGTTTGCTATTTATAACAGAGTTGGTGTCCACAGAGTTGTAGGCCTATTTTTTTTGCAGCTAAGCAACACATTTTCATCAAACATGTAGATAAAAAACTGAATTAGGTTACGTAATTTGAAAAAAACAAACAAAATAAATATTGATATAGAAGAAAGCGGTAGCACATCAAAGTCGTAGAAGTTAGCTCAATAACGACCTGGGCTAGCAACAACAAACAACAGCTGATGTCAAAATGTCAAACTATTTTTTTTCAAGCATAACTTTACAAACATAATTTTAAGAGAAAAAAAAAATTCGTAGCAAGCAAAATGTTTTTATTTTCCCCGTAGCTCAAAATATAAGTGAGTTATCTGCTAAAAACTTGAAACCTAATTTCTTGGTATTGTCTGTAACAATAGTGAAGCAACAATAATTGTATAGAAATAAATTATGTTTCGAGTTTTTAGTCGCAACGCTGTCATAAATTTTGAGCTACGGGGAAAATAAAAAACCGTTTTGTTTGTTATTGAAAAATCGTAACCAAATCGTATTTGGTTATACGAACCAAATATGTACACCAAATGTGAGCAAAATTGGGTACCTTTCCTATTATTTCCAAATGTATTAGGTGTTTAGTAAAAAAAAAAAAGAAAATGGTGGATTATTTCAAAACAAAACACTTCCGGACATATGTTTATGGGAATGTTTTTCTTATTTTCACCTATAGATTAATAGCCTGGTGAAGGTTTGAAAAATATTTTATAGATTCCCGATGTAAAGTGTACAATACGTCTAAAAAATATTGGAAATACAATCATTCATAAAATGGTAAAATAAAATATATTGAAGACTAATGGTGACCATTAATATTGTAATATTTATATTTTTTCTAATGGTTAAGAATTTATAAATGCAATACATATTCATCTAAAGAATGATTCTATAGCACAGTTCATGAAGTAGCATTGTATATAAAGAGTATACATCAGCTACATCTATGTGTAATTTACTATTAGTTTCGACAACAACAAAAGAAACAAAACCATATTATATATAAATATTATTATTATTATTTATTATAATATATTATTATTATCGATGATCTCACTCGCAAATATATTATAGAGCAAATATATTCCCAATATACGTTTAGCAATGTAACGTGTTGATCGGTTAATGATGTAAATTAATTCGGTTGGGAGTATTTAAAATTTTTGTGTTACTGCTATTTTGATTTTGTCAAAATTGATTTTGAGTGATCCAACTAAATATCATTGTGTTGCTTATCGTTTGAAAGCTTATTTAATTCTGAATCCAAAAAGAATAATAATTAATATTAAAACAAAAATAGTACAGAAAAAAGGGGAAACATTGGAAAACAAGATTTCGTTGTTTTTTAGCCACCATTTTTATCGGTTAAAAATATGGATGTGCAAATTTAACCGTTGGGTTTTTCTTGAAATTCTACATCGAAATTATGTATCCATACATCAATTGTTTGTATGACCACCTTCCCATTAAAAAAAACAAAGTTACATTCAAAATGGCGGATCCAAGATGATGGATACATTTTTTGATATCTTAATAAAATAGTATTTTTACATAGAGTAGGTTCCTCAATCACATCTACTTTCAAATTTTCCATAAGTACGAAATATTAAACCGTACCCAGACTTAATTGACACCCTGTATAGTAAACATTTTTGTTACTTTACATGACTCTTCTTACACTTTAAATTTGCTAATAAATTTAAGTTGTATGAAAATGATATTCTATACATCGGTACTAACCAAATTTAAAATATAAGAATATTTCATTTATTTTTTTAAAGATTTTTATACAAGCTGTGTTGATATTTCGAAAATCATACATTAACTATTTTTTGTAACATAGAAAGGTTGTATAATGTATTTAAAATCTCGTTATTTGATTTGTAACTTCTCTTGCCAAACAAACGTTTTAAACTTTTCTAACCCACGAGCCTGAAGGCGGAACAAAATCCTCTTTACAGTTTTAAATTGTTTACAAAAGTAAAGGCTTTCATAATCTACAAAGAGTGGCGTATGAATTTTGTTCTCTTTGTTAATTTAGATATTTACATGAACTGTATGTAGCTCACTTTTTCATATACAGAGTGTCTCGCAAACATTATAAAAAACTTAACCATGTTATTCAGCATTTCAAAATAATCAAAAATAATCAAATAATACAATATAACCTGTGTCGTATCTTGCTCAATTTATAAGTTGTCTGTATGGCGTTTTTTTTTTTTCAAACAAATATTACCTCATGAATGGTTTAAGATGCATTCATAAAACACAGCATGAAAGATTTGCAAATGTGAAAATTTGAATTTTGCTGAAGTTGTCAGTTTCAAAGCGGTTCAAACTTTTTAAAATTGTACATCTTTACAAAAATAAATATTTTACGAAAACATGTTGACACAATACATGTAGATAATTTAAAGGCAAATCCAATGGTTTATTACTTTGTATCATTGAGTCAAGGGTAACTGAGAAAATGCAAACATTCAGGCTAAAAGAGGTTTTCATTGATTACTACATTCACGAAATATGGAAATTTCAGCAGTTTATCTACACTATTTTCTGAAATAATTTGTCAAATGTGCTTGAAACTTTTTTTCCGGGAAATCGCGCGAAAGGCGGAAAATAGGCATTATGTATGTTTCTTTCATTTTCAATCTACAAATTTAGGTTTAGTAATTACAAATCAAACTTGTTATAAACAATCCTAGATATTGCTGATTAAGTAGTATTTCATTATAGATGCAATACTTGACTTGTATATATAGTAATGAAAGTAAAGTGTTGTTAATTTATTAATTTGTTTTCAGGCATGACTTAGCAAAATGGTTAACGTGGTAACTTCCTGATCAGAAGATACCGGGTTTGAATATCGACAATATACTAGGTAAATCTTCATATCTGTGGTTATGACGAAAGAGGGTGGAAGTAAAATAAACGGTGGTTGGCGTTCTTCTGTGCCTGGTCTGGGTTATGACTGGTGTCCGAAGGATTGGGATGTTTTGCATCTTTAAAAATAAGTAAACTTACGGAATAGGCTTAAAATATTTTGCATGATATTTCAACTACAAAATAAGACTAAAAACCAAACAACTTAGATATTATTGGTCAGAAATATGTAAAATCATGTGGTAAGCTTACTTAGTTATTTATTTTAGGAAGTAGGATATATATTTTTTAACTTATGATGTTATATACCAAACTGTTCGGCATTACTCATACTATAATGACACAAAATAATCCTAAATTTGAATTGTTTGCTGAAAAAATTACGTCTATCTCACCTTAATAGAAAATTAAGAATAAATAATGCTAATTATTATATTCGGCACTAATTTGTATATTGCATTTCACTGTACAATAATATATTAGCAAAACTGTTTTTAATTAAATATAACATTGTTTTAAACGTACCACCAATTGACTCAGTTTTTTAATACCTAGAGAAAGTTTTTCACTCGTACACTCATGTTATAACATGAGACACCGTTACAGTAGATTAAATTTTCACTTTGATTGCAGCAACACTTAACCAATCAAAGAATAAACGTGTACTTATACAACTTATGATAATAATAAACATATGCAACATTCAACCGTGCGACATGTTATATAATTTACTGTATACAATGAATACATAATAAACTTTACGCCCACATTTCTTCTTTAAATCGAACTAAATTAATTTAAGCTAAATGAGGCCATGTGACTTGTAGTCAGGTAAAAACAAAAGCATAGCTATACAGATTAAAACCAATGTATATCATATGTGTTTCTCATTACTTTAAACTGTTAGCTTTTTTGAAACGCAATTATAACACATTACCATTCAGTAATTTTCAGTTAAGTTTGTTAAAACTAGGACAACGAATATACTAAAGCGCTTAGCTTAAACAGGGGATATTTAAAAAAAATTTAGACATCAGACCTTTGGTTGGATTAAGATTATACACGAGCTTTATACGATTAGGGAACTTTAATCAACTTTAAACTGAAACATTATGAGTAGCATTGATTAAGTAGTAATAGATTTGAATATGATTAAATATAATATTATGGTAATCTCAAAAAATCTTAAAGGCAGAACACATTTTTACATTAATACAATTCTTAAATGATTTTACCTGGATTTTAAAGTAAGAAAAATTATGATATTGGTTGTGGTTAGATTTGAATATTGCAAACAGAATTCAACTGAATTACTATTTTTATTACTAAAATGGCATGATATATTACTTAATGTTTAATTCAAGTCATTATGTTATTCCACGTTATTATAAAGGCGCCAAAAATACGTTTTCTCTTCACTACATCTCACGATGCAATAGCAGATAGACAACTTGTGGTATTGATTGTTTTATCAAGTCTAAAATTAGTTTTAAACACAGATCGAACGAATTCTATCAGCGAAAACTACAAGTAAGATAATATATTAAGATTAAGTTAAATATAGGGTTAAAATTGAGAACCGCTTCACGTGAAAGCTTTGTTTATTCACCTTTTAAGTAAATATTGTCATTATTAAAACACAGTTCGCCTAGCAAACCTGATTGGTTTATCGTGTAATTGTAATGGTATTTACGCTTAATGATTGCAGTTTGATGATTGACTATTTATGATAAACGTATTAAAGTCCCAAATATTTACAGAAAAATTGGGTCAAGTGATGGCATAATGAAACTTAATTTATTGAACCAAATATAATAATTCAATCAGAAAAGTAATGATGAATAGGTTATAAAACACAATGCAATATATTTATTTAATAGCCTGTATAAATATATGTTATATATTAAGTCTATATGTTAAGTCCATCAATAAACTTAAACTTGATAGTTAATAATAATTAAAAATTCTACTTATGGAACTTGTCATATTATGTTCCATTAAACAGAATGCGCATATACAGAACAAAGTTTAATAAAATAATAATTTAAAAAGTAACAAACAGTATTGATATTTTGTAAATATTTTTTTGAAAATTAGTTCAATACATTTATAAAGATATTTAAAAAAAACGAATTAAAACAAATAAGTTAACTAAATGTACTTGTTAGGCGCTTCCACTAAATAATGTTTAGTTAAATACTTAAAAAATATTGCAAGCTCCTTCTTACGAAGTTCTTATCTTGTGGTTGAGTTTTCAAAATAGACATTTGAAAATAGCATTTTTAATTAATTGTTATACTTCATGAAAACCTAAAGATATTACTCCTCAATCTAAAAAATCATTTAAAATATATATATATATATATATTACTTAAGTAGTTTCTAATTACTAAACATACCACAAGTACGTCAAAGATAGCAAAAAACGTTACAAATATTAAACATCTAACAATTATTAAACAATTAATAATTATGTATGAATATATTTGTAATGAATGCTTTACTAACTTATTTTTAACATGATATCAACAGCATTACTATTAAGTTTCAACCCTTTAAAAACTATTTTGATAAAAAATATTGTACTTATGATTTGTATAATAGCAACTAATAATCCATCAAAGTTTAGACCAAAGTTAGGATGTCGAGAGAGAGTAGTTCATGATGCATTGTTACTTAAGGTCAAAGGTTACTGCAAGAACTGCTAATTAAGTACAGACAAGAACTAGCTTAAATCAACCCATCTATCTTTACACGTCTTTACAGCAAATTAGATACAAAACAAGAAGTGTTCAGGTTAGAGTAAGCTCTCTAATATTTTTATAAGGTAATATTATTTAAACCATTTCAAAAGTAAGTTTATTGTAAAAATATCGATTTTGTTAATATACAGGATTAAAAGTTTTAGTGCAATAATAATTGTTTAACATTACTATCGATTCCTTTAATTTTATAAAAAATATATTAGTTACATAGTAAAAGAGTAATACTATACTATATTTATTAAACTAAACAATAAAACTTATAAAAATAAATTCAATATTAATTTTCACAATAAATGTGTATATGTTTAAACAATGTGTAAACAGATGTTCAATGAGTACTGTGGTGAATTTAAACAATTAGAAACACTTCAGTACTTTTGTGGTTGGGGCTCCAGTGTTTCTAATTGTTCTAAATGTGTAAACAATAATCGACGGGGTATTTACATTGTATGTAAAACCATTTTGATTATGTTCAATTTCCAACTTTATTTAATGCATAAATACAACTTAAAACATTTTATTCAATAATGAATCCAAAGAAACCCACAGTTTATCTTTTAAATGTTGCCTTTGCTATTTTGAATTTGTTTGAATTGTTCGAAAAACGTTTCCATGTCTGCAAATTATTGCTACTGACCACAATAATTAAATACAAAACTTCGGAGGCATACAAATACAAAGTGTATTTACCTCTTCCATAAAATAACACATTTACACTATATTTTATATAGAAGAAGGTATTGATAGTTGTTATTGTAGTTTTATTGCTGTAACGCTAAATATATGAATAGTTTATTTCTTGTGATGTTTTTATAAAGGTTTATTAAATGAGTTAGGATTTATAAACCAGCAATGAATTTAAAGCATTAGCCTATTAAGAGTTAAGTGTTTGCAAAATATACAAATAATAAATTAAAGAAAAATATATTAGGTATCTAATCTAGAAAAAAATACCGTACGAATTAACGGTATTACTTATCTTAGTGTAAACAGGATTAAACGAATTTTAGGTGCACTTTAATTACTTTTCAAGTTGCTCTGTTTATTCACTGCTTGAAAACTAAGTTGCTAACTTAAGATAATTTACGTCAACACTTGTAAACACATCTCAGTTCTAATGCTCTCAAGCTTCAAAAGTAATTGTAAGGTTTCTTGTTTGTACTAATTTCAAACATACGTTTTGCTGTAACTCTTGCGGCCGTTCAAAATCAATTATCTATGGTTTGTTTCTAAATTTAGGGCAAACTTTATTAAATAATACGGTGTGAAAGGCCCACGTGTTTTGAGAAAGAACTACCCTGCCTAAAAGGAAAGTGGTATGAATTTATTAGTGGAATGTATGCAGGATGTATTTTAAACTTATAAAAAATATCAGAATTAAATTTTTGCAGTTTAAATTGAGTATTTAAAAGAAACTAGTTAAAAATTCTAAACTTGAAAGTATTTTGTTGTAATGCTGCTGCATGCAGAACGTGTAGTACAAATAAAGTTTACCAATCATTTATATTAATAATGCAAATTTTTTAATCATTTTAGTTTTAATTCAAAAGTGCATTACGCAATAGTTAAAAACTTCAATATATAAAAGCAGAATGCTATTCGCAACCTATTGTCCAAACGTTGGTAGAATTGGAGGGTTCAAATCAATAGTGAACAAAGTAAAAGCGCTGAAACATAGCTAACAAAAATATCTCCACATGGAGTGAAACTTTTTTGTTATGTTAGTGTTATGTTTGTGAATTAATGTTTATATTTTCCTGAAGATGGTCGAATAACCAAAATTGCGATAGTTGGTATACTTCATCGATGTATAAACACACTGGATTGCGCGCTGAGTAGTCTGAAAGGTTCGAGAAACGAGCCGGCCGGCGTGGAGCTTCCCCCTCCACTGGTGGGCTAAACCCGCGGTGGGCAGCGTGATAGATGGACAGTGATACACGTTGTTGTTGCTGTAAACAGTTCAATTCTTTGATTTATCCTCTACACTTTTTTATAATAATATGTAATTTTTGGGCAGAGGATATAGTATTCCTAAATTACTATTCAAAACAGGCCTAGTTTTGTTAGCTGTCTTGTAGTAGGAACATAAAAAGTGGTGTTTTCAAAATAAGAAATTTGAAATTGATCAATATTTTTATACAGTTCTATTGTAGAACTAAATTACGAAACTTTTTTACATTTATGAACAAAATTACAAAAAATGTTTACTACTTTTTATGTAGGCCTAAAGTTGAACTTTTTCCTTTCGTTACTAAACATGCTTATTTCTTGAGCTAATAACTTTGTTCATTTTACTTCAATCTTTTTTTTTACGGGCAAAACTGGCATAATATAGGAAACCTTTGAACTTTTATCTACAAAAAAACTATGGAACACTTTTGAATTGGTTTAGAATAAACGTGTTGAATAAATGGTTGAAATACAAAAACTTGGAAGTTTACGGTCATTCTGTGAGCATACCGTTTGAGATACGAAAAAAAAATCAAGAATACAATTTTATTGAAAATCTAATTTGCTACCCGCAAAATATTAGTTTTTAAATTCGACTTACAGTTAAGCCACAAACTGGCTTTGGAAAAAAGCTTACACTGAGAGAACCGGTCCGGCCGCCATTTTTATTTTTTAAGGGGTTAAAAATTAAAAATGGAAACAATTTTAAAATTATGAACATAATTAAAGATTTTGTAGTTTGCATTGGCAACACCAATGTCACCGCAGGGTTTGGCGAGCGAAGCGATCAGGGGCCGAGTCCCTAATAGTAAATAAAATTATTATACATATTAACGGAATTTTGTAACATTTCAAAACATCGCGAGCTACATTTACAAAGCTTGGAGTGAGTCAAAAACTTACTAAACTTGTTTTATTTAACAATGTTTAAAGTGTAATGTATAGGTATCCCTACTTTTATGAAAATAAAATGCAGTTTAAAATGCTAATATAGATCATGTTTTTCATTATGGTTTTGGTTCAGTTTATTTTTCCCTAAACTTTTCCTTATCCATATCCAACAACAATAATAATAGTTTAAACACAAACTGTTAATCTATATAATAAAAATGAATTGCTGTGCTTTGTAAGCGCATCACTTGAGAATGGCTGGACCAATTTGGCTATTTTTTTGTTTTAAAATGTTCATAATAGTCCGAACTAGATTTCATATATAGAAAAATTTGAAAAGTTTTCCGAAAAAGTTTCAAATTTAGAAAAAACTAAACAGCCTCTTTTGTATGGACTCAAGACCATAGCGCACAAAATCAGCTGTTCGTATAAAATGCTTAGTACAACTGTAACACATGTTTGTTTACATTCATTAGGCTACCATAGCAACTTTACTAGCAAATTTGTAATCAGTTTATTATTTTTTCAAAACCAACAGCTTTATAGGTTAGATTGACCAACTTAAAGTAAATAAAAAATAAAATCAACTAAAAATGCTTACGGTACTATATTTTAATTCAATTCAAACATTGGTTGTTACATATTATATATAAAAGAACTGATTTGCATCAAAAACTGAACACAATTTTAGGTTAGGCCTACAATGAACCAAAACACGTTTATTTCCAACCAATTGGGCTAATTTAGAATCAGTTTTTTTTACAATTCATCACAACTATCAGTTTTTTTAGATTAGGTAAAAACAAACAAAAGGTTTACTGTACAATAAGAATATCAATCAGCTGTTTATTGTCACTACACAGCAATGATATCAGGCATTTGTTATTTATTCTTATTGTTGAACTATGGAAAAACCAAACGAGAGCAATGTCTATTCACACAAAAACTGCATTACCTCAGTTATTTATAGTCCGATTTTAAAAAAGTAAGCGTTGTTAGGTTTGGAAATAAATTTTCCAAAAAAGGTTATTCTTAGTAAATTTTTATAGATTTGCCGGTTTTAAAGATATTTAATATTTAAATTTTTAAATAGCCGCCATTTTTAAATGGTATGAAGTAGAAAGTTAAAATTTTGTCTGCAAATAGTTCTTATTAGTTTTATTACAGGTACTGAGTTTGAACTTGATACCTTATCAGGTGTAAAAGATATAAATTATTTAATAAAAAACACATACAGACAGACAGGCGTTAAACGAAACGAGATAGACTCCCGGTTATATGATGATTTATGTTTCTTTTGACTCTATGAACAATTCCCTGAAGTTTGTAGCGTTTATTTGGAAACACCCTGTATATCGATGGTATACTTATATGTATAAGTTTGAATCACTAATTTGGGAGCTAAAATGAAATGTAAAAATAATATAGCCTATTTTCAATGCAATTGTACGGATTATAATAGCGAGAGGAAAAGGGGCTAGGTAGTTCACATGACATTATAAATGTCTAATTATTCTTTACATTTACAATAGAACTTTTATTATATAGAATAAGGTTAAGAGAAAGTAAAGCTAGCTTGTTTGAACTACTCCTAGATAGTGCTGATGTATTTATTTAACTTCTACATAATGTATTTAATTGTAACTGAAAGTTACAAACGTCTTAAATTTGTTTAGACACTTTAGCCTATTACATGTTTAGCACTTTAACATTACATAAATAAACAACGTTTAAATTTAACTTAATTAAAATTATTGTTATATAAGTTGTGTTAGTTCATATATTTGAGCATAAATTTAAAGTTTCCTTTCGTGTTATCTATATCATTTTTCGTTTTTTTATAAGGCTATAAAGGACTTTAAGTAGCAATTGTTAATACTGGAGAAAAATGTTTAATTTTGTACTTAATAATCTCTCAAATATTACTAATTCTAATCAAATATTGGTCATATCCTTGATACAGAAATAAACTATGTAAATAGGTAAATCTACGGAGACATGGACACAGATAGTTAAATATAAATGCATATGATTTGTTACATAATGCTAAAGCGCGGAGTACTGTTTCTATGTTTATAGAGATTGAAAACGTATTATCACCCTTACCACCCTCTTATTAGACATAATTAATTATATAGGACTAAACTTAAATACATGACTGTTTAGTTTTCATTCGCCTTATATTATGACAGTCATTTCATAAATAATATCTGGTAATAGCATATTAAATATTGATTACTTCTAGCAGAATTATTATTTTTGTCTTTATTGTATCTTATCTTTAAATACTTGTTCATATATAACTTAGTTTAGCTTAATTTAAAACAATAGTTGAACATTGAAACAACATAGGTTAACTAAACATATTAGTTATATAGTAATGAAGTTATATAGTTAATCTTAGCGTAAGACAATATATGTAACAGATTCATACGTAGTTTAGAATGTATTCCTAGAATAAGATAGCAGAGCATTTGTATTGCTCCTTTAGTTCGGGTGAGCTTTGTTAAGAAAGTTTTGTTAGACTAGTATAGAGTCCTCCGAAGTGAAGATAAGTTATACTTTTATATAAAATAAGTTTGTTTAATTAAATATTGTAACAATTAACGTTTGAGTCTGTTTAACCAATCGGTCGAATAGTAAGTAGTAATATAACTTGAATTATGTAGGTTTAATAGGTATAATTCTGGGACATTTTTAATAATAATAGCATTTATTTATTTCCATAATTAGTACACTTTAGGGTTTTTAAGTACAATTACGCTAATTGTTGAGTCGCCTGTGTCCAGTGGCTAGAGAAAAAAAACGTTCTGCAAAATATTACATACAAATTCAGTGCGGAATTATTGTGACCCTGCTCTGTCAATTGCCATATAAAACAAAACATTGAAAGTCTTACTTATTCTTTATACATAAAGAATTAATATATGTATATTAAAATATACATATATACTGTATATACATATATGTACAAAGTGTGTCAAAAAACCTTAGCTAGCTATACGGGTTCGTATTGTAATACATTGAATAAATGAAACAAAATTTAATAGCGTTTTTTTAAAATCATATTAGTCAGATTAGTTTAGTCAATTCGCCATTGACTTCAATTTAACTCCAGAAATAGATAGGATATTGAGTTCAAATTATGTATAAGCATTTTGTATGTAGTACAAGAAAAAAAACAAAGAATTTAAGTTTTCAAAATAGTGGCCATTACAATTTTTAGCACATGTTTCATCTAATTTCTCTAACGAAATGTGGTGATAAATATTTGAGAAGCGATAGTAGTTGGCAATTCAAATAAATTTTGATAATGTCAAAAAAGTAAACAAAAAATGTAACATGAGGTGTTTATATTAAAGAAACACCTGAGCCTTTGTCTTGAGAAAATGTGTTTTATAGGTATCTTCAGTGCCTGTTTTCTTTGAAACGAACAGTTTTTTTTTTAGATTAGGTAAAAGCAAACAAAAGGCTTACTGTATTATAAGTCAAAGATCTGGTGTTACATATTAAATTATTTCCTTTAATTGGTAATATCAAAATTTGTTTGAAATGTTGATTATTGGTTATTTAAATATTATTGGTGAAATTACAACGCATGCCAAAATTCGAGTTATAGGTCTTACATGTTAAATGTCTACATAACCTAAAAAATATAAATACAGAATAAATGCTATTAAAGTATGAAACCAACTGTTCATGGGAGTGTAAATAATTAAAATCAGATTATTTATTCTACCAACAGCAAACATTTTCTATCATCTGAGCTGTGTATATTAAATGTATAAATATTTCTAATTAATTACCAACTTCAATACTGCAGAACAATTAAATAAACCAAAAGTACTTTAACTTTTTTTGTAGAAGGTACAGAAAAGTTTAGGCGTAATAGATTTAGTAAACATTTCAAACAGAAGAAACGAATGATTATTTTTTTAAACACCTGGTACTTCACAAAGCATACTGATACAACGTCATTTATTTATTGTGTTTAGTGATGAAAACTTGAGTGCCACAATTGTTTCAGTCACAAAACAAATTCAAACAACACAAAGTCCAAGGTCAAAACATATCTTGCACCTGTTGTAAAGGAGATGCTAATGTGTTTCTATGACGTTTTTCGTTCAATGCTACTAGAGGTTGGTAGCACTACTATAAAAACCACGTACTGTGCAAGCTGTAACAACATTTCCAAAATATAGTCATTAAGTTATTTGACTTGACATGTTGTCAAGCCATGAGTCATGTAAACACATTGCGCAACATATTTTGATGAAAAGTCCTCAGCCGCAGATGACAATGACAATTTAAAATTGTATGCGCAGCTAACCTAGGCCTATTACATTATTCCATCATTGTTAACATCTCAACGACCGTTAGGACAAATTTGTTCAGCAAAAGTAAATCTATGTATAGGTAGTAACTGTTAAATGTATTTGTTACCTATACTTTAAATAATTACTTTTTTATCTTAACTGTTCGTAGCATTAGTACTTGTATTTGGCTCTACATCAAGTTAAACTGTGCTTTTGTTCACCAATTATTTATTCCTTAATTCCACTATACACATTTATACTAAAGGTTAATTTCAGGTACCAATACCCAACAAATATAGCACAAAGCAATAACACAATTTTAATTAAATTTTGAAATTAAACCACAGTATTGTATTCAAATGCAACTGCCCTTAGGGGTTTAATTTTTGTTCTGAAATTTTTTTCTTCTGGTGAGGATTTTGTATATATAATAAAGTTTGTATAGTTCATTACATTTGTTGGATACTCAATATTTAAAACTGATATTTTTGTATAAATATACAAGCGGCTTTGGCCTGAATGAATGACTGATATAAAATCAACGTAGAGCATAACTACTTAAGATACAAATACTACAATTTAAAGTTGTATTCTTATGGGGTCGTAGACACACACTAAGAAAGGATTTAGCAAAATATTTATCTTAAGTGTTGAAATTTATCAATATACGGAGGTTTACTCCTAGCCCTATAACTGATACAACAGATGATTTTAGTCAAAAACTTAGCAATTCTAGATGTGGCCTATACTGAACCAACACATGTTTTTTTGAATGCATTTACTTAAAACAACTTAAACATTATTTTGCACAATTATTTTTTTATATTAGGATAAGAAAATAAAAACGAAACATCTTACTGTATTGTAATTCAAAAATCTGTTGTTACAAGTTGCAAATAAAACAGCTGATTTTTATCTTAAGCTTAAAAAAATTGAGGAACGAACACACGTTTCTTAAAATCGTTTTAATTTTAGCAACCACAAATTATAGCAACAACAAATTATGTTTTTTTTTTGTTTTTGATTTTTGGTTAGTAATAGCAATGAATACAGTGTATTCATTGGTAATAGAAAACACAAACAAACAAATTCTATTGATCACGTTATAATTAATTATTAATTCAAACATATATATCACTATTAAAATTATGCCAACTTTATTTATTGTAGCCTATACTAGTCCTAGTTGAGCAGTTTTAAATACTACTTTACCGTATCACATTTGGTCATATTTTATAACTTTTTATAAAAATTAAATTGCCTCTTAGCTATATAAAAATTTAAAAAATATTTGTAAAAGTCAATTTTCGTCTATTATAGCGTCAGTCATTTGTTTTTAAACATTTAAATTTAAATTGGTGTCGAATCAAATGCAAACAGATCAATACATTACACATTCAAAAATGTATTAATGTAGTGTAAAAATAACTTTAATAAGAAAATTGTATTCAAGATATATGAATAAATTTCTAACTTTATTGCATATATAATAATGCCTACTTTGTTGATAAATACTTAGACCATACAAATATTTAGGTGTATGGTTTAGTTCAAAGCTGAACTATCTCGGGACAGACAGATGCAAGACAAATTTGTCTGGCGGCTAAATTTTGGTATAATATTTGTATAACATATAGTAAGTTACTGAATAGTAATAATGTACCAATATATGTAAAATTCAGGTTTTTAAAGCAGTATTTAGGGCTGCATTAATGCACCACAAGTATTATAAAATATCAAGATATTTTGTAAAAAATATAATACGTAGATGCTTTGTACTTAGAAGAAAAGGGTGAAATGACTGCTGTAGAAAACCTACTGAATTGTATTAAGACTGGTATTTATTGATACAAGCTGGTAGTTCTGTTTATCATGTTATGTGTAATTTTTATTTAGGAGAGAGGAATTGCATGAGACGGTTGTAGTATTTATTTTGTTTCTAAAATTTTTAAGTTAATGGTGCAAACTTTAAATTAAAATTTTACAGCCCGAAGAGGCTCATTGGTAATCACTGTAACAGGTTATAAATTGAGGATACATTTTATTATGTTGGTGTTTGTCCAATATTTTTAACGAGATTAGAATTGCATGGTTGGGTTCAGAAATAAGAAACAGTACAAAAGATTATAAAGCATATTTAAATGGATAAAAAGGAAATAGTTTGTTTAATTATTATGTTAGAGCATACAAATACAGACGTATTATATAACCATTGATTGTTGGCTTGTAAGTGCAGATTCATAATTTTTGTTTAATGTTTACTAGTTTCATTATTTTTTGTTGAGTGACATTGTGCATTATATTCTTGATTGTTTTGTATAACTGTTCTTGTTTTGATTGTTTATGTATAATTTTAGTCATTATAATAGTATGGGTTTGAATAGCAAACTCTATAGAAGGACATTTTTGTAACCGAGATGATGAGAAATTATGTTATTTTAATATGTTATTTGTAAAATGTAAAGATTTCAAACAAAAATAAAATCATCATTATTATTATTATTATTAATGTCAATTTTGTTAAAAATGGTTGAATTCTCTAAACCTATTTATACTTATTTCACTTCTGGAATGTGTTTTTTCTATTTTCTGTGGTTCTTCATTCTCTTTATGTGACCACAGAAGTTAAGTCTGTATTGCCCCATTGATGTAACTATTGTTACAAATGTTTTGTTTATGAATTATTTATAGTTTCTTTTTGATTAATTGCATTAAAATTTAGGTGCATTTAACAAACGTGTGTTGGTTTAGAATATACCCCACCTGTAATTGTGTTGATAAGCTTTTGATTCAAATCAGCTGTTGTATCTATTACATGGCTTGGAAAGGCCTATTTTCTATTTTTTTATTATTTTGACCATTTTCAACCCTTAAAAGCAATATTTTTCCGAATTCTTTTTTATTGCACTTCT